>PVKS010017884.1:0-41121 GCA_004027875.1 Aplodontia rufa
GTACAGTGTCGGCATGAGGAAGATGAGGGAGAACCATTCCTTGTTTTCCAGCATCCTGTGGGCACTGACTTTGTGTGTTGGACTAAAAGGTGTCCCCCTCCTTGGTTCTGAATACCACCCTTCCCTGCTATGGGACACGCCTTCATTTTCACAAGAATGCTTTTAACTGAAGAGTCCAGGAAGCCTTCAACAACTCAAGCCTGCCGGAACTTTCTACAGACTTCCCCTCCATCTTGATTTCTTCATTTCTACTGACTAAACTGAACTTTGGAATGCTCAGAATCACGACATCTTTCACTATTGTATGTTTCTTATTTACTATTTGGAAGTTCTTTTCTGTTCCAATAGATAATTTTTTTGGCTGGACATTTAGGGGTCATGTGCTGTCCTCTTCGCCCACCTGTAGTCTTGTGCTCATCCCCCTATGTGGTGAGGACTGTCACTGAGTGTCATTAATTAGAGAAATTTGTGGAACCACAAGTCAAAGTGGAGAGAGTAGCCAGTGTTAGGTGCCTAGCGTGGCTGTGGACGCTGTCAAGGATGCAGCGTAGCCCGTAGTTTACACGTCATAATGGCCCCGGGAGGAGGTCTCACATCCTCTTTTGACAATGGTTAAAACTTGGTCTCAGTGAAGTGGAACAGGGCGCGTCTCGCCACAGCTGCTGACTCAGCTCGTCTGTGCAGCTTCATGCTCAGGGGTTTGCTGTGCACTGTACTGGGGAAGGGTCCTGTTTGGGGGTAGGTGCCTCCGCGGCTGGTTCTCCTGGCCCTCCTGCTCACTCTCTGGAGACAACCACCAGCTGTGGTTTGCCCTGCGAGATCCACAGACTTCGCCTTTCCTGGCCATGAAAGCATTTATCACAGTGATTGGCAATGCCATCAAGCTGCTGCTGATTGTTAAAGGCCCCAAGGTCATGGAATAAAACTACCTCACTTTGAATTTGTGATTTGTGAATTGAAAATTCATCTTATAATTCCCCCTCATTTGATTTTTGCTATAACCCTCTGAGGCAGGGAGGATTAGGGAGCATTGTTCGTATCTTCTGGAAGTGCAGGCTGAGCGCAGACTAAGTGACTTGCTCAAGGGGCTGTGCATCAGGCTCCTTTATGCAAACACACTGCTTCTGAGCAGGAAGATCCCCAGCCCTCTAAGACCTGCCTTCAAGTCCATTCTGGAGTATCCGCGTTTTGTTTAGCCTTGAGTTATTGTCAAGTTCGTTGTATTGCAGAAAAGTCTGAGGTGAGGGGGTGCTGTGGGTGTGGCTGATCCTGAAACTCTGACAACCAGTCTGTTGAGCAAGCGGGACCCCCGGTACCCACTGGAAGAGCTGGAGCATCCAGCTAACTTTGCATGACCTTGTTTCAGATGGCAACTTCCTTCCAAATGCCAGTTCTAGGAAGTTCTTTGGCATTTTTTACATTGGTTGGGCACCATTGCCGTGTTAGAAAGAAGAAATCACATGACTCTATGCATATATTCATACATACATTGTTCATACAAAGTTAGGCTTTATGAATATAAAGTACTCTGTACTGCTTGTGGATTTTATATTGTCATGAATATGGAAATGTGACTTTTATTTGCTCCATTCATAATGTTTTCTTAAAGGGAAGTGCCACCATTTGTTTAGGTCCACACCATTAGATATTTTGATTATTTTTAGTTTTTACATTAAATCCTTTTATTCTTAATATTTGGCAACATTATGATTATTTCTTCAGGATAAGTTCCAGGAAATTTAAGGAAAAAAAAAAAACAAGATTGAAAGGAAACACACTAAAAATGTTAATACTGAGTACTGAGATTGCAAATGTACTGAATTGTGTCACCCAAATTGCCTTTTGCCCCTTTGGAAGCAATTGATTTTACCCCAGCTAGGTAAAGGAAATCTCTGATCTGTCCCTATTGCTATAATTTTGCCTTTTCTGTAATTCTTTCCAGATGAAGCCACACAGTATGCTCTCCTTTGTATTGGCTGCATTCATTGGGCCTGGTGTGTTGAAACCCATCTGCACTGGTGCATGTATGAATCATTAGTTCTTCTGTTGAATGATTGATTCACAATTTGTTTATGCATCCACTGATTGAAGTGCATTTGGGTTGTTTTCACTGATCATTATCATGGATAAAGCTGCCATGAGCATTTGGGTGCACTTCTTCATGTGATTATGTTTTCCTCCACATTAGGATTAACTGGAGATTACAGGCTCATATGGATAATATCTTTATGAGAAATTGCTAAGCTGTTCCCCACTGTGGCTTGCTCCTTTTTTTTTCCCAGTCAGTGCTGGCATTTGAACTCAAGTCCTCATGCATGCTAGCAAACACTCTAACATGGAGCTACATCCCCTGTCTCCATATGTAATTTAGAATCAGCTTGTTCATTTCTATTAAAGTTCTTGCTACAGATATGATTAGAAATGTGTTAAATGGGTATATGAATATGGAAATAACTGAAATCTTAAAATAGTGAGTCTTCCTATCCATGAGCATGGTATAGCCTTCATTTATTTAGGCCCTCTTTAATTTCTCCTAACAATGTTTTATAGATTTTAGTGTGTAGATATTGCTTATATTAAATTTATTCCCAAATGTTTCATATTTTTGATATTTTAATTTGTACTTCAAAAAATTTAATTTACAATTGCTTAGCTCTATTACCCTTGAATTGAAATGACTTTTGTATATTGACCTTGAATCCTGAAGCCTTTGGTTTTCTAAACTCAATATTAGTTCTAGCAGCTATTCTTTGGAGATTTCTTGGATTTCTACCATGTAATTTAGCAATAGAGATTTATTTCTTCCTTTACAGCCCCCACATATTTCGTTTTCATTGTTACATCAGGATGAAAAGAGCCTTCAGTATTTCCTTGGATAGGAATGCTGAGAGACATCCTCTCCTTCTCCTGTTACTAAGATAAATGTCCAGTCTTTCACATTACAGTCTGAGGCTGGTTTTGTTTCATCATGGTCTTCATAAAGTTGAAGAACTTCCCTTTAGCAATGGATTGAATTGTTTCCTACAAGATTCTTATGTTGAGGTCCCTCACCAAGACTCAGACCCTGCTAGCACCCTGCTCTTGGGCTTCCAACCTGTAAGGGAATGTTTCTGTTTCAGCCACTGACTTTGGGTTGTTTCTACTGAGCTGTGCTCAGATCTGCACTGTCTACATCTTTAAGTCTGCCCAGTGTACACTTCATTTCAGATATTATGATTTGTACCCCTAAGAGCTCCCTTCATATCTTGTGTGTGTCTTCTGTTTCTCTTATCATCACGGTCACGCCTTTCTTTGTGTTCTTGAACAAATGGAGCATATTTCTAGTAGCTGTGTGAACTTCATTTTCCACTAGTTTCATCATCTGTTATTTTTGATTCTACTTCTATTGATTGGTATTTTTAATCTTTTGCGGCATTTCTTTCCTTCTTGCCTTGCAATTATTTTTTGGATGTTGGTCATTGTGAATTTTATGTTGTTGTTTGCTGGGATTGATTTTATTATATCCCTTTAAATAGCATTGGATTTTATTCCTGAATGCTATTAAGTTCCTTGTAATCAGTTGGATCCTTCCGAGGCTTGCTTTTCGGCTCTGTTAAGCCAGGACCTGAGTATCCATTAGTCTAGTGCTAATTTAGTTTCATTACTAATGTGATATCCTTTGGAGGATTCTTCCCTACACTACCGTGACGTCTTTGCCCTCTGGTTCTTGGGAACGCATTCTTCCTTACCCTGTGTCACCTGGGGGAATTGTTCCTTTTTCATCTTTGAGTGGAAGTGCCCTTGGATGGAAGTGGCTGCTCGTGCCTGTGCATGTCAGTATACAGTGGGACCGAAGATGACCCTGTGCAATACCCATGATCTAGCCACCTTGAGTGCCACAACTCGAGTTTCTCCTTCCTCATTTCCATGAGGCTCCAGGCTCTGCTTGGGGTCCCTCTCTCTATGCGGTGGCCTGGACGCTGCTCCGTGTAGCAAGCAGGTGCAGTGGAAGGGCCCACCTTGCTTCCCTCCTCAGTCTGGCACTGCCTGCTCAGCGTCTGTAAGCATGGTCACGTGCGCTGCCCGTTTCCCTACGTTGTTAATGTCGCACTGCAAGCCTGCCTCTCTGGTTTGTCTTTGCTGGGGCTCTAGGTCCTTACTGCTTTTCCTTAATTATAAATGAACTGCATTCTCTCTTGGCCTATAGGGTCATGAGTTGTGGGTTCCTTTGCTGCTAGTATGTAGGAGGGGAAAGGTACTAGGGAGATTTCTCAGAGGTTTCAAACTAGTGAGCAAACCTTGCCAAGTTCGAAGATGGGCCTGATTTGGAATGAGGGAACTTAGCTTTCTGGGTCTTTTTGTTGTTTATTTTGGCAAAGCCACCCCAGCCTACTCCCTATAATGCCACCCTAACTACTCCCTATAATGCACCTACCCTACTCCCTATAATGCCACCCTACCTACTCCCTATAATGCACCTACCCTACTCCCTATAATGCCACCCTACCTACTCCCTATAATGCCACCCTACCTACTCTTCTTAAATTGGCTTGGTACTGTAGACGCCTGGGTGCTCCTACACCCTGGCCCACCCTGTAGCACTCCAGGCCTTTGTTCCCTGCCCCTGCCTTTCCTTTGCAGTTGGGCCCCCCATGCTCCACCTCCAACTTGTTTTCTTTCCTAGTTGCATTAAATTCTTGAAGACTTTTCATGTACTGCACCGTGTCAGCACCTCCGTGAGCACCTACCATGTTCTGAGCTGAATGCTAGGCACCTAGGGTACGAATGAGTAATACTAGACCTTAGAAAGTCACACCAAAATGGGGTAAGTACAATGATCTGATGTGCTCAGGACCTTTTGGGCTGACATAGGTGGGATGGCCAGACCCGTTCCACTCTGAGCTAAAGGAAATCAGGAAGGGCTTCCTGGACGAGAAGAGCCCTGAACTTCCTTGGAGGATGAATAGGAATTTGCCAGATGGTGAAGAGTGAAGTTGCTGAATTGTGTCTGACTGGGTATGAGTTTTACTACCATAATGTCCTTGAGACTATTGTTCAGAGGTCTCTTTTTCCTAGTCATAAGATTGAAAAACAAATTAACAGAAGGAGCTCAAGATTTATTTTGTGCTGAATTCTGGTAATGTTAGAAAAAGTTATGGAGAATAGATATGCACCTGTAGGAGCTTGCAAGGATGAACTATCACTCCAAACACTAATAAATGGAGAATCCTGTCACTCAACATTTGTCTCCGTTCAAATCATTGCACATTATTGGAACACATGCCTAAGCTCACTGTCTCTTAATATTACTGCTTAATTATAAGCGTACGGCTGGCGTTTTGGGTAGTGTAATAAACCTGTCTGAAGTCAAGATTGTGCATTTATTACAGGATCTAATTTAGTATGAAGGAGACCTTTCTCAGCTGTCAGAAAGATGTGATGAAATGAAGAAATTCTATACTGACATTCTATTAAGCGTTAATCTTAAAAAATAATTCAAATCAATCTTACTTTAAGAAAATCTGTACAAATCTTTAAACTTTCAAATTTTTAAAATTGTTTCAATAGGTTAGGTTCATGTTAAAATGGTAGATAGCACTGGAGACTTTCCGTGTAGACAAGATAGTCCAGATCTCGTTTTTATCAAATATGTAAGGAACGAAATGCTTTCAATTAGCACTTGGATCCTTCTCATAAAGTATTATTTAGAACAAATGGAGTTCAGAGACCTTTTAAAAGAAGAAAGACCAAGTCTTTTTCACTGATTCAGAGGCATAAAAATGGTTAGCTCTGAGAACCCGCACCGTTCTGTGATGCAATTGAATTGAGTGGGATCTGATGAGTGTGGAGTGACCCCAGGCGACCCCTGTCAAACGAAACCAGAAGATTAAAGGCGTCTGCAATCAGAGAAATTTAATAACGTTTGACTAAAAATATTCATGTGGCAGGGTAAGACGTACAAAGGTCTTCTGATGTCTCTAAATGATTAAAGAACAGATTTTCAATCTAACACGGAAAAGAACAATTGAAGCAGTATCATGACTGTTTTGCTGGGTTTTCCCGTAGCCAGTTATAGGGCTAAACATTTCACGTGAGTCTCCCTCCTGCATCTCCTCAGGTCTGGGAGGGGAACGCGTCACTTTGCAGATAACAGCATTTCAGAGTGGCGAGGACGCTTGCCCAACATTCCCCAGCTCCCAAGTGGCAGAGCTGGGATCCAGACTCAGACTTCTGAGGTTTTCAAGGTCTGCTGGGACCACGTTTCCCTAAAGCCAGGAACTTTCTGTGACCTATGTGTATTAACACAGATAATCCTCACTACTTCTAAGAGGAAGCTACTTTTATTATTCCTACTTTTGAGATAGGGAAACTGAGCACAGAAAGGTTAAGTAAGTTGCTGAAGTCACACAGCTAACGAACAGTGCAATTAGGATCAGAACCCAGGCAATCTGGTTTGGGAGTTAACCCAGCTGCTTTTCTACATCTTATGTGGCCTCAGACCCTAAAAGAGATTCACATGACCAGGGTTCTACTAGTGAAGGGAAGTGACAAGAGGCACATCCGTCGGGAGCTTGGTGAGGCTGTCCTGCACTGGCTGCAACATCGAGGGGCTGCGGCTGTCGTTGCAGGGGTTCTCCACGGCTAGCTCTCATTCCTGCAGGTTTGCAGGCAGAGGCTCTTGTTCCAGAATATCCTCCCCGGGATATGTGTTGCAAACAGCCTTGGAAGACGGTCTCCCTTGGGCACCCCTGGACTGGTTGCCTGTGGAGCATAATAGACACAGTGCCCCTCTGCTGGGCACAGGTTGGGCGGGTGTGCTCACACTCCACTGCAAAGCCCAGTTTCCCAAGCTGTCCTTTCCTTGGGTGCGGAGCAGAGCTGGGCGTGTGGAACCCTCCGACTGCTGCCCCTGGGCCTGGGAAGCAGCTGGAGCTGCCTGCCCGCTGTGAATAATGAATTCCTTTGTCTCTGACTTAGGAGTCTCTTGCTTTCTGCTGGAATCGCAGAACTATCGGGAAACTGGAGCTCGCTGTCTTGTCACCTTGAAGCAGCGGGAATGTTGGACCTTTGCAGTTCTTGACGGCTTTTCCCTCTCTCCTGTAGAGGAGGGCTGGAGGGAGGCAGATCAGGGTTGACGGGGCAGCTTCAAAGAGTCGCAGGCACTCTGGCTTTACGCATTTCCCAGGGCCAGAGCTGCCCGCTGCTGCTCCAGCCTCCACGTCCCTGTTCTGGGCAGGAAGCTGAAGAACGTGGCAGGCAAGCTTTCCCGGATGTCATGCAAAGGGACTTGGGCTGGTCTCTCAGTAGCCACAAGGAGAGTCGGGGAATGAGAGGTTTTGGCCAAGCACAGCTTCACTCGGAATGTAATCGGTGTTCTTTCACAAAGAAGAAAGGAGGATGGATGTGGGGCAAACAGCAGGCCACCCCCACTGTGGCGAGGCAGACGATGCACTGGGTATAAGCTGCGCGCGGTTGTTTTATGTGAAGATTTTCAGCAAAAATAAATATTCGATTCCAATACTGAGCCCTTCTGTCCTTGCTCGAAACGTGCTAAGTGCACCGTACCAGGGCGAATCTTGTTATCTATCGCATGCACGTCCGGCTGCTGATGGAGACCCTTGTGCGCAGGAAGCGTTTGCTAGTGGAGACTGTTGGCTAACAACCAGTGGGAAGAAAGTGGTAGCCTCTGGAAGCGGCTTTGCACCAGTGATGACCCTGGTGAGCCATTAATCTGCAAGAGATGCCCTATCTCTAGCTCACTAATTTATAAACCGAACATCAATAAAGGCTGCCAGGGGCATGCTAATTATTTCTATGGATGAAGCCACTGCACTTGGTCTGTGTGAGAAGTATTTGATGAGGAAAATGCCGTCGGTTCAGTCGGTGAGGAGGACCTGTTAGGGCCGCTCTCCCACCTCACCTGGGCTCTCCGACCCCTGGTCGGCACCAGCGTCCCCTGGTGGTGGTGCACGCTTTCTTCTGGGGTCGACTTGGAGAGCGTTGTGCTGTGTCTCCTGTGCTGGAGGGTAGCAACTCAGAAGTCTTTCTCTTGTTATCATGAAACGGTGTTGCTGGTAGCATTAAAAGCAGTTGTCAAGGCTGAAGTGGTGGCCCAGCGGTTACAGTGCTTGCCTGGTGTGCACAAGGATGCAGGTTCAAATCCCAGCACCACATACACAGCAAAGTGTCAGAGCAACAATGAAAGAAAGAAAGCAAGCAGTTGTCATTGCTGGGCGCCTAAGGTGTGTCATCTGGATTCTTTGCATAGATCACCTTATGTGCCCTTCATGATAGTTACAAGAGGTTGGCATTGTTATTGGCCCTGTTAAATATCTGTGCTATTAGAATTCTTTTGAGGTGCTGGGGATTGAACCCCGGCTTCACCCATGCCAGGCAAGGGGTCTACTGCTGAGTCAGATCCCCAGCCCGGGTGTATTAGATTTCAGAGAAATTACCAAACATGCCCAGGCAGGCAAATGGCAGTGGTAGGTGCAGAGGTTCAAACACATGACCTTGTGACTCTAAGGTCTAGGACTTTTTTTTTCATTTAAATATTTTTAATTTAAGTTTATGCTTGGAGTGATACAGAAAACAAAATCATGCATATTTATCATGTGATGTTGGATGCATGTGTATGTCATGTAATGTTTAAATCAATATGCTCCTACTTCCCTAGGCCTCTGGTACCCACCTTCTGCTTTCAGCTTCTGTAAGATCAGCTTTTTTTAGTTTTTACATGAATCGGAAAATGCATGCTTGTCTTTATGTGCCTGGCTTCTGTTACTCAAATGATCTCCAATTCCATTTATGTTGTCACAAATGACAGGATTCCATCCTTTTTTGTGGATGAATAGTATTCCATTGTGTGTATATACGGCATTTTCTTTATCTACTCATCAGCTGATTGACACTTGGACTGTTCCCATTTCTTGGATATTTTGAGTGCTGCAGTAAATATGGGAGTGCAGACATCTCACTGGCCTATGACTTGCCATTTCCTTCGGATATATAATCAGTGGTGGGTTTAGAAATACGGAATTTTGCTCTCTGGGCCCTTTCACTGTTCATTTAGGCAAAGGCCCACTTCTCCCTGTGGTGCCACCCAAGCTACTCTTGAATCACCTGCTGCTCCTGTGTCCTGGCCCACCCCGTAGCACTCCAGGCCTGCATTCTCTGTTTCCCCTCCTCTGCAGCTGGGTTCTCCATGTGGAATCTCCAACTTCTTTTCTAGCTCCATCAAGCTTCACAGCGCCCTGTGACAGCCCCTCCTTGGCACCTGCTACGCTCTAGTGAGCGTTCCTTTGGTTTCACCGTGGCTCCGCTCTTTCTCTCACTCTCTCTGCTACAGTCTTTGTAGTGGCTGATTGATCTACTGCAGTAGTGAGTTTTGATTCCTTCTCTATTACTTTGGGATTGTCTGTTATAGATTTTTGTTTTGTGGTTACTGTGAGGCTTTCCAAAGGCGTCTCTGGACACTAACAGCTGTGTTGAAATAATACAAACTGCTCATGATTGGAAAGATAAGGACAGAAACAGAGCCACACGAGGAAGATGTGCTGATGAGAGCCATGCTGTCCCTCGCTCCTCCCTGCACCTTGGAGTTTGATGTCCCTCACTGTCTCTTCATCACCTGTCAGCACCGATCTTCCATCGTCACGATGCGAGCTTTCAGCCTTCGCACTGAAGCTGGGCATGGTTTGCGGCCGTGTAGGGCAACCATGCTGTTTGCCCATCTGCCGGAGAGGCTTCCACCTTCTGATGCCCGTTCTCTTTCGTGCATTAACATCTCTTTCTTCCAGTTTGAAGAGCTCTCCTTAGCATTTCTCATAGGACAGGTCTGGTGGGCTTCACATCCTGAGCGTTTTCTTGCCTGAGAATGTCTTTCCATTCCTTCTCTACACTTTTCTGGGCACAGAGTTTTCCTTAGTGTAACAAAGACCTTTTGCTTCACTCTCCTGGCCTGTGGGGCTCCTGCTGGGAACAGTGGCTCACCCTCACGTGCCACTTCCTTCCTTTCTCCCGCTGTCTCTTGAATCTTCTCTTTGTTTTTAACCTTTGAGACTTTGGACTTGATGGAGTTGGAGCTGGCTGGTGACCTTCAACCTTCTTATACCTAGAGAGTTGAATCCTCTAGATTAGGGGAGTTTTCTGCTGTAATTTCTTTGAATAAACTGTGTTTCCTCTTGGCATTCACAAGTCTCTCTTGAACCCCAATGACCTAAGTATTTACTTTTTAATGCCACCCTGAAGTTCCCATAAGTCTTCTCCAGTCTTCTTCACTCTTCCCTTCAATCTATTCTGCTACTGTGCCTCATAGGCATTTTTTTTTTAAAGAGAGAGGGACAGTGAGAGGCAGAGAAAGACAGAATCAGTTTCATTCAGGTTTTCACGTGGCTTTCATTGCTCCAACACTTGTTGTGTACCAGGTGCTGGGGTTCAAACCCACAACCTCCCGCATGCCAGGCAAGCGCCGTAACTGCTGAGCCACTGCTCCAGCCCCTCTCATAGACATTTTAATAATTTTCTTAGTGTATTTCTCAGCTTAGGGATTTGTTTGATTTTTTAAAAACTACTCTTTCTCTGTTAATTTCTGTACATTCTCTTGCAGCTCAGTGAGTTTCCTTAAGACAATTGCTCTCCATCCTGCATCAGGAAGGTCACCCATGCTGGTTCTGTCTGGTGGGCTCGCGGTGCCTCTTTGGATTGTTAGGTGAGGTCATTGTTTCCTGAAAGTTCTAGATGTTGGCGTGTGACATCCGGGCATTAAAAGGGCATTTAGGTATTTATTCCAGTTCCCACAATTTCAAGGGATTCTAAACAAGCTGCTCATTTTTTCCGCGAGGCTGCAGTCACTTCTGCTATTTCAACACTAGATGGTGCTCTAGGGCCTGGTTTTCCATGTAGCCCTTGGTGCATTGTTGCTGTTTCAGCACCAGAGGGAGAGCCAAGCCCAAGTCTGTTCCACATCTGCAGTTGGCGTGATGTTCAACTAGGGAGCCCCTGGAAAGAACAGCCCATCCCTGGGCAGATGCTCGGCCAGTCACCACCTCGTGATGGAATCTTCTGGACTCTGGCAGAAGCACTGTGAAGTCCTGGGCTATGCCATGACTTGGTGCCCTCTCCTTTTCCTCCTCCACACAGTTGCTCTCTCCATGTGGAGCTGCTAGAGCCTGGGGGAGAAATGGAGTGGACGGTCCTGTAGCTGCCAATACTGCCACGCTGTGTCATGTCCTGACCCCACAGCCTGCCACCACCAGCAGAGCACTGGGGTAGGGTCAAGGATAGAGACTGCCTTGGCTGTCTACTGCCTCGGTGACTGCGCCCAAGCCTGTCACCCAGCCACAGGTGCTGCTGGGCAGAACAGAAGTGTGATGGACTGGGGTGGGGCTGCCTCAGTGACTCCCTCTGTGGGCATTGGTCTGGGGATGGGACCATGAGAATCTCCTGGGATTAAGTCACTAGCCTGGCACTGAGTTCCAAACAAAGTTGGAACTCAGTTTGAGTCTTAAGTGTCCCTGAAATGTCTGTGTGTGGCAGGGCTGGTGCTCAGCTTGGTGTTGTTGGGAGGTGGAACCTTTAGGAGGTGGGGCCTGCTGGGGGTCTTTAGGTCATTGGTGGGATGCTGGTGAAGTGGATGGTGGGGTGCAGCCCCAAGGGAGTGGATTGCTCTGCCACTCACTTCTGCCAGGATGTGTAGCCAGGTCCAGCAGCTCATGCACTGAAAAATCCAAAACTGTGATCCACAATGAACCCTGTCTATAGAAGTTGATTGTCGTAGGCTTTTGCCACAGTGACGAGAAGCTGATGCAGCAGAAATCCTGTGCCTCCTGCCCTGTTGGCCGCAGAATGGAGACGTGCGCCAGCTGTGCCCCAAGGCTGCAGCACCATTGCTGAAGATTGTCCCTTGGCTGCCATGGCTGGTTCTAAGCTTCATCACACCCAGGCCCACGCCACAGCTAGTGGTGATCAGGCTGAAGCAGGAGCCTGTCCCACTGCAGCGTGGGTCTCTGCCTGGAGCTGGGGCAGGTCTAGAGCTCCATCTGTGAGCCTTGGCCTAGAGAGAGCTCTGCCCGAGGCTGGGGGCAGGGTGGTTTAGATGGTCCCGGGGCCACCAGGTGATGCTATACTGGGTCACTTTGGAGTCGAACAGCTCTAGAGGTCTGCAGAGTCTTGGGGTGTGTGTGTGTGCCCCAGGTCTACTCCAAGGCTGGTGATGACGCAGGCCCAAACACGAATCTGTCCCCCTGGGGTGTAGGTCTCTGACCAATGCCCAGGTAGGTCCAGAGGCTCTGTCTGCAAGCTGTGGTCTGAATGTAGAGGCCTGTGCTTTCTGCCCGCTGGGTCTCACTGTCCCAGACCTGCTCTGAGCTCCAAGGCAAAGTCCTGCAGGAGCTTTCTGCCCTGCCCCCTGCTGGATGGAGCTTGTTCTGCCCTTGGTTGCCCCAGGTTGGGCTGTGGCCGCAATCCCTTAGCTGCCTGGCTGACTTGGTTCCAGAAACTCAGCCACCAGTCCTGGCTTGGGGATGGGTCATGGGCATCTCTTCCATGCTGTTGGAGTTGGGCAGAGGTTGTGGGACTCTTCCCTTCCTGCCATCTGCAACGCATCTGTTCTTGTTGTGACACTAAAGCCAGGCACTGTGCCTTCTCACCTGGCTTCCCAGGCGCTTGGGTTGGTAGCTCAGTGTGTGAACAGCGGTTCGCATCAGTGTGTCTGTGGGGAACATCACTGGAGTCTGCTTATTTTTCTTGTGTGATACTGGGGATTGAACCCGGGATGCTCTGCCACTGAGCTCCATCCCCAGCCAGTTTTATTTTTTATTTGGAAACAGGGTCTCACTAAGTTGCCCAGACTGGCCTCAAGCTTGCAATCCTCCTGCCTCAGCCTCTGAAGTCCCTGGGAATACAGGAAAGTCTTACCCAGCTGCCTTCTTGCTTCACCCACTAAGGTCTAGGCTCTTGACACTTAGGTTAAAAAGGCTCCAAGGGTCAGAAACAGAAGAGCATTCAGTCCCTCCTTCTCTTCCTCCCCTCTTCCTCCTCTCTCCCTCCTTCCTTCCTTCTTCTCTCTTTTCCTTTGCCTTTACTTCTTTCTTTCTTTCTTTCTTCTTTCTTTCTTTCTTTCTTTCTTTCTTTCTTTCTTTCTTTCTTTCCTTCTTCTTTCTTTCTTTAAGACAGATGGACAGTGAGAGAAAGAACCAATCTGTATTGAGTTTTCCACATGGTTTTCCTTGCTCTGACACTAAGTTGTGTATGTGGGTGCTGGGGTTTGAACCCGTGTACTTGCATGTGTTGGGCAAGCACCACAACCACTGAGCCACTGCTCCAGCCCTGTTTTTTTTTTTTTAACAGCAGAAGCAAGCAAGCAAATGAACAGGCAAAAACGTTCTTCAGTGCCATCATCAACGTTTTAATTTTATTGTACCTGACTTTCTAAGTCTGGTTCACATTGCCCTGCTTCATGCATTCCGATCAGCACGAATTTACCCTGTGCTTCCTGTCCCCAGGGCTGGCTGCACAGAGGTGGGTGAGACTGAGAGACCCCATTATTGCTCAGCAGATGTGGCTTTGTGCCTTCTACTTCTGCATAGCATTATACCAAAAACCATTTCCATGTCACTACACTGTCTCCGTGATTATCATTTTTAATGTCCTCATAATATTCTATCATATTGATGAACCATAATTACCTTCAATATTACATCGCTGTTGAGCAGTAAGGTTGTCTCCAGTTATTTGGTATTATAGATAACAAGCATCTTTAATCCTTTTCTAAAAATAAAATAAGTAAACACAGATGATCTGGTGAGGAATATCTTTGTGCCTGTAGCTTTATTCTCTTGTTAATTTTTTTTCCTTAGGAAAAATCCCTAGAGTGTAATTACTGGACAAGAATGAAAGTACATTCCTCTGGCTTCGTGGAAGTGTTAATAACTAATCACTATTTGTGGGCCCCAGCAGGTACTTCACCCATATTATTTTATATAATCTCTGCAACAAACTAGAAAAGCAGATGAGACAGCCTCACTGTGCTGGTGAAGAAACTGAGTCACAGAGAGGTCGAGCTGTTTTCTAGAAGCAGAGTGGTGCCGGGAAGTAGTGGCCAAGGGGTCATAAGGGTGAAGTGCCTGTCAACAGTGTGCAGCCAGCCTCTGCCTCCAAGAGTCGCTCACCTTCCTCCCCAGCTGGTGGCAGGACCCCTGCAGAGCTCTGAAGGTGAGAAGAGGGTCTGCCCATGCTTCCCTGGTGGAGCTGAGGCGGGCCAGAGGAGGCCAGCCAGCAGTGTCGTCAGCGTCTGGTGAATGCTGTCGCTCATTATCATGGTCACATTGCAAAAGTGGGGCTCAGACTCTCCTACCCAGATGCCCTCTCGTACTCAGGCTTTTCCATCCGGCGCTGTGAACCAGGGGCTCTGGGGAACAGATGAGATAAAGTGATCAAGACGTAACTCATTTGCCAAGACTTCCTCCTCCCCTGCTTCCTCCTCTCCCATCTCTCCTCCTCCTCGCCTTCCTTCCACCTTCCCTCTCTCCCCTCTTTCTTACCGATTTCTCTAGTCAAGCTCTGTTCTACATTAACATGTATTGAAATCCTTTATTCCCCACACAGCCTAATAAAATAAACACTGTTGTAACCTTCATTTTATAGAGGAGAGAACCAGGCTGCAGAGAGCTTAGATATAGGCAGAGGCGCGTTTACCCTGAAACTTATGCAGCTTACGCACCGGGGGCCCCTCTTCCGCTAGGGCCGCTGTGAATCATGAAGCGAATGTGAGCGTGTAGAATGTTTTAGGGAGAAAAGGAAGTCAGGGTGCAGTCATTAAGCTGTCTCTGTAAGCAATTTTGATATCGCTGGGGAGACCTTACAGGAAAGAGTGGTGAATTGCTGAGGCTCCAGTAAGCTGTTGTGGTTTTTTTCCTCATTCAAGGCAAATATTCACTGTTGTCTCTGATTTTATTTTAGCAATTCTGTATTATTTCTTATATAAACAGGGTCTTCAAATCGTGTACTTTTCAGGACCCCACAAAACTCGTACTCTGTCCTGGAGTCTGCCCTCTTCTCAGGGGAAGCGCTTGGACAGCTCCTTGCTGAGCAGGCCTGTGGGTGCTCTGTGAAACGCCCCGTATTCCTGAAAGTCCCCTCCCACCCCGTGTTGTAAAACCCCCATGTCTATGGGAGAAGGAGAAACCAAGGCCTTGGGTCCATACTGACCTCTCAGGACCTGGGTGAACTGGACCCTTCATTATTGTCCACACAGCTGCGCACGTTTCCTGGGGCTGCTGTAAAAAGCCCCCACAGGCTGGGTGGCTTGGAGACAGCAATGCCACTCAGTTCTGGAGGCTGAAAGTCTCCCATCTCTTCTCTGAAGGGCTCAGGGAGGTAGCGTTGTCCAGCTCCGCGTGCTTGCTGGGAATCCTTGGTGTCCTGGCTTGGAGCTGGGTCACTCCAGTCTCTGCCTCTCTGCGTGTGGCCTTCTGTGTGTGTGTGTCTGCCTTGTCTTCTTAGAAGGACCCCAGCTTGGAGTAGGGCCTACCCTAACTCAGAGTGCCCACACCTTAATTAATTACACCTACAAAGACCCCATTTCCAAGGAAGGTTCGAGCTGACATTCTAGGTAGACAGGAATTTTGGGGGGTCCTAAACAACACAGCGAGAGCCGGGAAAATGAAGCCTTATAACTTGCGGGGAGCGTGAATCATAGCTCGCGTAAACACACACCGCGCAAGGTCACAGTCACATCTTTGCATGGCAGGTGCTACACAGTGAGTGCACGGGGCCATCGGTAGATGGGTTCTGGGGACTCCTGGGAGGCTGGGCCTCTTCTCAGCTCTCTTGGGATGGGCGTGGCTGCTCAGGCCCTGAAGCTCTGATACCTTCCTTTCCTCTCTCTGGAGTCAGTTGCCTACAGGGTGGGTGAAGAAAGAAGACAGCTCTGCTGGCTAATGCGGGGGACAGGAAAAGGAGGGGATGGTCCTTCAGCGTCATTAACATAGAGGAGGGGTGCTCAGCACACCAGTTCTATTTTTCTTTTTTCTCTCTCTCTCTTTTTTTTTTTTTTTTTAAGAGAGCGGGACAGTGAGAAAGAGAAAAACAATTCTTATTTAGCTTTTCGTGTGGCTTTCGTTGCTCCAAGACTTCATTGTGGACATGGTGCTGGGGTTTGAACTCGTGTACCCGCGCATGGTGGGCAAGCGCGGTAACCGCTGAGCCACAGCTCCAGCCCAGCATGTCAGTTCTTGTTGGTCTGAATCCTGAGCTCTGTGACTTCAAACGAGTCACCAAAACCTTCCAAGTCTCGTTGGTCTCACTTAAAAGATGAGAATAAAATTAGGCCCACCTTACCGCTGGCCGTGAACGTGAACCGAGATGGAGGGAGGCATTCAGCAGATGTTAGGATCCGGAAATGCTCATTTCCATCACCTCTCACAAATTCTGCTACAAGACAGCCTCCCCCTGTGTGACCAGGCCTCCCTGGATGGCCAGGAAGATTTCCTAGGGGTTTTGGGCATTAATTACTACTTTCAGCCTAAAAACGCTTTAATTAATCAGCGAGTTAACTAATTCAGTAGTTCATCATGTTCTCGACCACATCTTCAGGCTCAGGACTCTGAGCTGAGACCTGCAGTGCCCTGAGGTGTGTGCTTCTGTACAGACGCCTGGGGGACGAGCGGAGGGGGCCTCCCGGGGGAACTGGGGAGGAGAGGGGGATGCCCTGGTTCCCTGGGGAGGACTGATTGTCTGGCTGACGGTCAGATTTGGGTCTTCAGACTTCAGGGACCAAATAGGGTCAATTGGATGCTTTGTGTTTCCTGGGTACTGAATGCTCAGAATACTTTGGAATTAGCACCCCCCCCATCAGATTAATTAAAGAACCACCCACCAAATAAACAGGTGCCTGACATAGTTGCAACACAAAATGTTTCCAGCGTGATTCTGTAGTGGTAGAGCCCACAGCCTGTTTTGGGGTAGAGCCAAGCTCTTGTTATCCTTGACCTTGGAGCATGACCCTTCAAGGGGGTGCTAAGTCCCGTGGTTATGCTGGCATTTGACACATTTGTCTCAGCTTCTCAAATTTCTCAGAGATTTACCAAGATATATTTTGCTCTGTTGGTTAGGTTAAGAGTACAAGGATCTTAAACGCAGAACAGAGTATGCCTAGTGTCTCAAAAAATCTAGAAGCCAGGAAATAAAAGTCATAATAAACCAGTAAATTTTTTTTCCTTCTTTCCTTTTTTTTTAAAACCATTCTTAGAAACAGTTTGGACAGCAGCCTGATCAGGGCTGCCAAGGGCTGTCTTGCTGGATTTCAGCTTCTTGTGTGGGTTTAGGTTTGCCCAGGCAGGCAGGCATATTCACCTGGCAACTTGGTTTTCCAAACACCTCTGGTTCCTTGCACCTGGCAATTTTACTGTACTGACTCATGTTTGTGGAATCTGGTTTTACCATAAATGAACTGTGGAAATGAGCATCCAGTGATACAGTTCTCATTTATCTTGAATTTGACATGTAGTCCCACTAAGACCATGGGTCACTTTTTAGGGGAGTACTTCAGGGAACCTTGATAATATTAGTATGTCAATAAAAATAACTGTGTCTGAGACCTTTCTGGGGAGGGATTTGCTATGTGGTTAAAAGATCATACTCCAGGATCTGAGCTGAGGACCATGCCCTGGACCTGGCACGTGTGGCTATGTCACCTGTGGTTATTTAGCCTTTTTGCATCTTTATTTCTCCTCTGCACGGAGTTGATATAATAAATTGATTCAATGAAAAGAACCTAAAACAATTGGAAGCCTAGAAAAAGATTTAAAAAACACTCTTGCCAGGAGAATGTTAAAATTAATAATAATAATGACTAAATGAATTAAGCAATAAACACAATTCTGCAATCCCTTTCACCAGATTGTGAAAAGAAGACTAGACCTGACTGAGATGCTCCAGAATGAAATGTGTATCCTCTTGTTCAAAAATCATGAAGACTTACCGGTTAATGAGTGTTAGCTCAAATGCGGGGATTCTGCATGTGGGTACTGGGATTCTGCATGGGTCACAGTCCGTGAGCCAGCCTTGCCATCTTCTGAGCAGTTCATTCTTTGGGTGGTGCACTTGTCAGACACTTCCTGCGCTCCTCCGAAATCTGTGGAATGGCCCCCAATCAACACGTCTGAAGAAAATCTCAAAAGGCCTGTGTTTCTGCTTTCACGTTAGTAGATGTCTTAGAAAACAAAACAAAGCAAAATCAAGTTCAGGGTTCAAAGTCTGCCCTGAGAGCAGTGTTGGAGGGAAGGAAGCTCCATGCTGTGGGTTCTGGTGCCGTCTTCCTTTTCCCGGCCTTGGGAGTTTGGAAACGATTTCGGCTTTCTTGGTAAATAGTGCATCACCTGCCTCGTGACTGGGGTAGGTGCTGACTGCCTGGTGTAGGATTCCTTATTCCACAGCCCCTGAGGTGGGAGTGCTAAGGGCATCTGGTATCTAATGACAAGAGGTTAAACCCAGACGGATGATGACTCTTACTCTCCTAATGATCATCTTCCAGTGTGAGCCGCTACTATTTCAAAAGAACAAGGGCATCATTTTTTTTTCTGTCTTGCTCTTCTAACAGCCTATCTGTTTTGAAATATTTTCGCTGGTTAAGGCTGGTGCTAATGAGGCCAAGGTCATGAGCTTGATCCCTTCCCAGGACAACAGTTAACCTCAAAAGAAAGCACAGACAACACCTTCCACCTTAGGCAGCCAATTCGCAATTGCACATTTTCCTGGAGGAAGCAGCCCCTCCCCGCCTGAAAGGAGTTGCTTTTACTCCAAGAGGGACCAATCAGGACTCAAATGCCCTGTGGCCATTGTGACTGGCCCTTCAGGACTCAGGCACCTCTGGCAGTCCTGGGGCTGTGACCCATGGTGGTCTATTGGGAGAAGATCTCGGGACTTGTGAGGCAGGTGCCATTTCAGCAACAGAGTCTGTTTCCTACCATCTTAAACCTGGGATAGTGACAGTCTGGAGCCATGGGGACCAGAGTATGAGGCTCAAGGAGAAACTAATGCAATAGAAGACAGCTGAACAGAAGCAGGAAACCAAGTCCTGGTGACATCCTTTGGCCATCTTATGGCTATGCCTGCAGCCTATCTTGGATTCTTTAATTTTATAAACCAAAAAGATTTTCTTTTATACTTAAATGAGTTTGAACTGGGGTTTCTGCTTCTACAATCAATAGAAATTCTGAATTCTTTAAGCAAGGAAGGCCAACTTTGTTAAAGTCCTTGAAAGAGAATAAGATCTTGGAAAATATTTCCAATATCATTCATCTTCGGTTTGCACTCTCTGCTGAGTTTCTGGGGTACTTTATTAAGTCCATCAGTCCTTTGGTGTCCCTTGTGAAGAGATCAAACTGAAAAAGATGTGAAAATCCAATACACTAATCAACACTATATAGTTTTTTAACTTGCTGGCAATTTTCTGTGGATCATTAAATTCCCCATATATGAAACTTCTTCATTGATATGTGGATCATGTAAAACAGGCTTGACTACAATTGCTATTTCCATGGTAGCCAGATCCCGGAGGCCATGCATTTGTGCTGGTCATGATAATTTTTCTGTATCTATCTTTTGCTTAACTCTCTAGTATTAAGTGGAGTGCTGCAGTTAGCCAAATGATTTCCATAAAACTGTGTGTGTGCATGCCAACATGACAATATTTTCTTTTCTTTCCAGACTGACTCTAGTGCATCAGCATCAGAGTCCACCTTGATAGTCCTGAGGTTGCTCTTTGGGTCTTCGAGGAACCTAGAAAAGAGATGCTAAAGATCAATTGCTTTTGTACTGACTTGGGCAATTTTATTATCTGCCAGCATTCCAAGAGGTAGGGGAGATAACCAGAACCACACCTTGATGCCGCCTGAAAGGCTGGGCCATTCTTGCCTGGGAGAGCCCTTTCCCCGCACAAGCCTGTGTTCTTCTACCATGTCGAGGCTCCTTCCTGCAGACCACAGGGACGTCCATGCTGTGGGACTGGAAATGGCCATCAGGAAGGATTGGCTAGATCCTTTCACTAAGCTCCAGCTCCTCACTCTGCAGTTCCCTTCCATCCTGTTGGGATTCTTGGTATCTCGTGAGACTCCCATAAGCACACTGGTGCCTTTCTGATGTCTTTGCCCAGTAGTTGCTGGATTTCCTGTTTTCTGCAGTGACTTTGTAGACCGCTCTTGTCACACCTTGTCCACTTGGTCACTGGATAGCACTGCCCCGCTGTGCTTTATGTGGTCATGTGATCAAGTCTTGGCTGATCAGTGCATTTTATTTCCTTGGCCGTGGTGTTGGTTCAGGGCCATGTATATGTCTGTAGTCAGTCCTTCGGAGTAAATCCCAGGACTTCTGGAACCATCAGGAAGGAAATTCATATTCTGGAGGAGGCCCAGCATGGAGCTGCTATAGGCCATCTTGCCACCATTAGAAACGCCCAAGAATTAAGTCAATGAAAAAGATGAACTAAGAGATGGAGAGAGTAGGTCCCAACAACATTTTTTTTTTATTATTAAAAGAGAGAGGGACAGTGAGAGAGACAGAGAAAGAGAGAAACAACTTTATTTAGGTTTTCACATGGCCTTAGTTGCTTTGAACCCGGGTCCTCGTGCTTGCCAGGCAAGCTCCGAAACCGCTGAGCCACCACTCCAGCCCCCCCCAACAACATTTTTTGAACCCCTGGTCTAGCTGTTTCTGAAGCCAGACCTATTCCTGACTTCTTCGGTAGGTGAGTCAATAAATAACTTTTTTCTTTTCTTTAAGCTAGTCAGAATTGGATTTCTGTCACTTGTGGCAAAAAGAGCCCTGAGTTATACAAGCAATCACAACACGAGCTTTATTTGCTAAAGTCTCTCACCTGTGTCCGGCACCAATAAGTCAGCAAATGAAATGCCCAGGATTACATAGGCAGGAACTAGAGGAAATGTGAAAAGCAATTTAACACAGAAGAAGTGGAATGGCTGCACGACAGTGGCTCCGCTCAAGAGATGAGAAATTTCAGGAAGAAAGTGACCATCACGCTTACTCCTGAGCAGTTGGGGCTTGAGAATAACTGGGAGTTCAGCAGATCCGCTTGTTCTTCCTGAAGATGCCCAAACGCTTGGGTTTTCACTGAGAATCTATATTGGGAGATGTTGGGTTTCCCAGTTGTTTTACAGTTATTGAAATGCTTTTCTCTGTTGGAGGTTGAGCTCACATTGTCCTCAAGCAGCCTCCCACAGGGCACTGGGGGCTACCCTGAGGTGGGAGCCACACTTCAGTCCTCTGCCAGCCAGCTGTGTGCTGGAGGACATTAAAGAGACAGCTGGGAGCCAGCTAGACCCAAGTTCAAAGCCTTGTTTTGTCACATGTGGGCTGTAATCTTTGGGCATTGTTGCTTAATAAGCCCTAGCCTACACTTCCTTCTCTGTGAAATGCAGGTGGTATTACTGCCTACTTCATGGGTGGTGATAGCGGTTAAGTGAGATGATTTATTCTTTCAGTAACAATGTTCAAAGTTGTTCATTCATTGAGGGATTGCTCAATGAATGAACGGAAGAAAGTCCTCCCATCTCACCTCTGCCATCTTTTCTCACTTTGTTTCAGTCCTTTGAGATCATAATTACTGATACTGACATAATAATATGAAAAATATGAATTATTTTAGAGTGGCTTCTACTTATTGAATTCCTACTCTGACCCTGACACTGTACCAGTGGTCACATTGCACTCTTACAGCCTTGCAGACTCTGCCTTCTCAGGCACCATTTGACAGGTGAGGTCAGAGGTGCAGAGAAGGTACCAGATTGCCCCAGGTCATATGTCCAGGAAGTGGCAGAAGTGGGCTACCATCACAGATCTGTCTGGCTTCAGAGCCTGTGACATCTTCAGAAGGTCAGCTCCAGTCACAATGTGACCTAGGAACCAGCACAGTTGGCATCACCTGGGACCTGTTAGGTTCCAATCTAGATCTGGTCAATTAGCATGTTCATTTTAATACTAATTGCCCCACCCCATGATTCCTTGTTTAGTTAAGAAATTTAGTTGTTGTACAATCAAAAATGCTTCCAACGAAACAATATGATGTGTATATATTCTGAAAATTAGATTTACCCCCTAGAGCTCCCCACCCCATGATTCTTGTGCATATTGCAAAGCAGTCTCCCACCTGAGCTTCCAAGTGCATCAATACTCCTATATAACCTGGAGTTGCGAATGTTGCTTTCTACAGTGACACGAGGGTTTGTTGACAATTTCCAGTTATTTTCAGGTGGCAGTGGAAACGTGCTTAAATATGTTAAAGATGCGAGTTTGACTGTTCATGCCCTGTAGCTAACAGTTCTTGATCCCCAAAGGCTTCGTTTCCAATCATTCTTGCAGATGAGGGGTGTTACTCCTGAATCACTTATCAATCACTGGCCAGTTGATGGTCATGCATCTTGAAAAAACGAGACTTTTGACCATTCTGTGGCGGATCCAGTTCCAACACACAGATGTGGTTTATGGGTCAGAATTTTTGAAGGGTTCAGAATTATTTTAATAATGTGATATTTGAGGCCATTCATCCAAATCCCCCACAAATATCAAAATGTGTTTGATAAACTCCACACCAATTGGAAATGCTCAGATGAAGAAAAAGTAAAACCAGGCTTGATTTGTAGGAAATGTTCTTTCCCACTCTTCTATTATTATTATTAATTATTATTATTATTACTGTTGTGTTAAAGAGTGTTTAAAGGTCCTTGAACAGTTTGCCCCTTGAGTTTTCTGGATGAAAAAAGAAAAAAAGATAAATAAAAACTCACATGAAGGATTGCATGTTAAGAAGAAGCCTGTGTCTGTTAAGGAGGGAGTGGTGGGCCAGGGTACATTTGGGAAGAGCTACTTGACTTTGACTCATAACTCCACTAACTGGGACAGGTGTCTTGGCCTTTCCTTGCCTCTGTCTTCTCTAATATAGTAAGAGGAACACAGCCTGGTTCTGAAGGCTGAGGCAAAGATCAAAAGGCTTTGTGAAATGTGTGCACACTTGCGGAAGCACTGGGTAAACACTCAACCTCATTAGTACGACCACTTCAGGTCACAGCGGACCTTAGCTCCCACTGCATCAGGCTTCTGAGTCTGCCCAACTCTGCCACCTTCATGAGGCCCTGAAGGATGACTGCACTGAACCTGACGGACAGAAAACTGGTAGCAGCTCCCAGACACACCAGCAAGGGTCAGTTGCAACACGGTTAAGAGGGTGCACATTAGGTCAGACTGCCTGGTTCCAAGCCCTACCGCCATCACTTAGTTATGAACAAGCTTTCTGACTCCTGGGATTCTGTCTCTCTTTTGTTCATATTAATGGAAGCACTGAGGGGGCTGGTGTGGTGGCTCAGTGGTTATGTGCTTGCCTTGCAAGAGCAAGGACCCAGGTTCAAACCCCAGCGAGGGAGTCACATGGGGTGGTGGGAAGAGCAAGAGCTTGACAGCCACACAAGCTGCTAGAACACTGAGTAACTGGGGCAAAGCCAGCTTCCTCAAAGCCTCTGTTTTTCATCAGAAAAATGAGGACAAGAAGGCCAGCAAGCCTCACAAGGAATGGGAGAGACAGTCTGGGGAACGTGCCTGACGCAGTACCTTTGGGGTGGCAGGTGCTTGAAAGCATCGCAGCTGAAAAGCAAAACCAAATTTCAGAATCCACAGATTTGAAGATTCATGAGGCCAGGGAACTAAACCAAGCCCACTGCTCAGTTCCCTTGGGTACCTCGAGCTATGTGGCCACGCAGGCAGGCTCCCCAGTGCCTTCATCCTCAGGGAGCACTCCATCTAGAGGAGGTGACAGAGGAGGAAGACGGGGTTGAGTTCCTAGCTTGCCTGCAGACCCTCAAGGCTTCTCTTTGCCTTGGGGGATCACTTTAATTTCTGGACAGCCAAATTTCACACAAGCTGCTGTTGTCACAAGAAGATGATTTTAGGTCCTAATGGAATTTGTATTGATGATTCAGAGACTTGACAAATAACCTTTCGATTTTTCTACTGCAAGGTGGGAGGAGGAGCAGATACAATGCTCCCCATCCTCAGGTTTATCACCAAAATAGGTAGAAAAGTTGGAGGCGTTACAGTATAGCTTGGTGAATAAACAAAAGAATACTTTGAGGAACACTGGGTGGGAACCAGTAAGAGATATTCTGCAGAGTAAACTTTACTATTCGTGAATTGTTCCAATGATAGAAAGATGCACTTAAAAATTGAAAAAGAAGCACATGCTATTGAGACCGTGGCGTCCATTGGGCTCCAGAACACCCTTGCGCGACCATGCTAAGGACAGCAAATGTGCTTGAAATAGGCATTCTCAGGAGGTTTAAACACAAACACCACATTGTCTCGTATGTCCCCAAATGTATCGCCATCATGGCAATAAATTGGGGTTATGAAGAAATGTGCTTGATTGTTTCCATTACGAAATCCGTAACTTGAAAAGAAGTGTCGTGCCTGCGAGCTTCATCTTCCGGAAGAGAAGCTGCTCTTCACTGTCCGTGGCTGGTGGTGACATTGAGGGAGCCCACGAGCGCTTGGCTTGGGGTGAACAAAAGCGTAAGGTGTGAGTGTGTTTCCTGAGAGGCCGAGTCTATATGTGTTTCCCACGTTGTGAAGGCTAAAACACGTGAAGCTCCACTCACGTGGAAGCCAAATATTGTCAATGGTAGATTGTTGTTTTTTCCCTCTAAAAGTGAGTTTTAACATTTGGAGAATCTAGGAGGCTTTTAGGATGTTGTCTTATGACCTCAACGCCCGGCAGCCATTCCCACTCCACACATCCAAATGGGACTCTGGCCTCCCCACGTTTTGTTCCTCATCTCTGTAATCAGTGTCCTCCACCACAGGATGGTTATGCTCAAAGCTGGGAGCAGGTGGGCACGGTTTTGGGGGTCTAAGGCTCATGCGATTTCCAGACCCTTAATTTAAAATGCGCACACAGATGTCTCACTGCATAAATAACACCACTGTGACTGTGTGAACTTGTTGCTGAGACTGTCCTCACTGAAGCCTGGAGTGGGATTTCTCCCCAAGGAGAACGTTCAGGCTCAGGGGCTTAGCCCGGACTCCCCGCTTTCCACTCCCCACCCTCAGCATCCAATTTTGCCTTTCTGTTTCAAGCACCTCTCAACTGCACGCTGTCTCTAGCTTCTCCCCGGGCTCTTCTCATCCCAGCCATGGCCGTTTCTTGCCTGGACACCTGTGATGGCCCTTTCTGACTTCCCACGTAACCGTCACCATCACCCTGCATTCATTTTCCTAGAGCAGGCTGAGCCGGTTTGAACTGTAACCAGGTGCATCCTTCCCCAGCTCACAATCCTTCTGGGACTTCTCGGTGGCTTCAAGAGGTGACCACTCACCATGACCCTCTCAAGAGCCCCCTGCAGGGTAGTCATCCTCTGCTGCTGTGTCATGTCCCTTTTCTTTGTGGCATTTGTCACCGGGTGTGATTATGTTTGTTTGTTTGCTGTTTATCTCCCCTGTGTTGTAGGTACTAAAATGTCAGGGCCCAGATCTATTTCAATGGAGTACGCCCAGTTCAGCGCAGCTCTTGATGCATAATAAATGTGCACTGAGTATTAGAATAAAGAAGGGGTTTAACAAGCTGAGTACACCCATATTGGTCAAAACCAGAGATTTTCCTGGGAGAAGGCCGAACTGAAGGCAACCCCCAGAGGGAGCCTTCAACAATGACCTGACCAAGGTGTCACCAGGGCACCAGTAATCTCACCCATGTGCTGTCTGCAAGGACGGCTCTCCGATGTTTGGAAGGTGTTGAAAGGCATGTGACATAGGAAACCTGAGGCAGGGCGAGCCAGGGACCTAGGGAGGGCTGATAGGGGTGATAGGTCACCGTAGCAATGAGAACAGCTGATTGTTAGTGCCAACAGCACGGGCAAGATGCTGGGCTTCTATCTCATCTCTCCACCAGTCCCAGGAGCGAGCCGCTTTATTTTCTCCATTGTACAGGTGCCAGTTCTAGACACTAAGACGCAGAGAGCTGAAGGACCTGTTCACTGTCACACTGCTAGTAAGCTGGAGTTAAATTTTGACCTGCAACTTCCCAGAAATACTTTTACATCTCATGTAGACATTTGCATCGTTCCTTTAAAAATAGGAGCAAATGAGGCACACAGGTCGGCTTGGCTCCATTCAATGTTTAGAAACTTTCAGACAGGGCTTCCTCCCCAGGCAGGACTGGAGCCGATTCGTAAAGTCTGCGATGCCCAGTTGCTTCTTGGCAACTCATTATTTACACAAGAATGTCATGCTCACCAAAATGCTGCCGCCCTCTCATTTTCAAAGCTGTTAACAAAAACATCCTTGTGATTTTAATTTCATATAGTATTGACAAGAATTATTGCCTTCCTCTTTAACATACAATATTCACATTTCCAACACCCTTTGATTTCTCTTTCAGACTTGTTTTTTTTTTTTTTTAAAGAGAGATGGACAGCGAGAGAGAGAGAGAGAATCAATTTTTATTGAGTTTTTCACGTGGCTTTCGTTGCTCTGACACTTAATTGTGTACGCGGATGCTGGGGCTTGAACTCGTGTACTTGTGCATGCTGGGTAAGCACCATAACCGCCAAGCTACCCCTCCAGCCCCAGACTTCCTTTCTTTAGGTCTTGGAACAACACGCTGTGGATGCTGATGGTGGTGGCAGGAGTGGATTATTTCATTGTTTCCAAAAGAGCACAGAGGAAGTCTGAGCTCAGTCAGACCACCCAGGCACCCACATTGGTCCCGTCAACCTTTTTGGAGAGCGTTGGTTGTCTGAATTCGACACACCCCAAACAATCACATTTCTGCCCATGTCGTTGGTCTAGGGAACCCTTGGTCTTGGAAGCAGTTAAGTTTGTTTTAAAATTCTCTTAAATGAATGATAACATCGTGGTTTGGATATGGCCTGATGTCTCACGTGGCTCTCTGAATTTTAAAAATCCCACATAGTGATGAGAAACAAAATTCAGCAAACAAAAGATATCTTTTTATTCTGAACTCTATTGCCTGAGATTCCTTATCAAAAGGAAGGAAAAAAAAAAACCACATCAATTTTGCACAACTGCAGCGAATCTCAGTCAAGCAAGCTGAGCCCAGGCATCTGAACCTTAGGAAGGGCTGTTGGGCCGTGGACACCTGCAGAGGTTCCCTGCGGTCCCAGCACTCTGTTTGTTTCCCTGAGGGCTGCAGACTGAGGACAGAGGCTGTGTCCACACACTGTAACCTCCACAGCAAAGGTGACCGCCCGCCGACCTTGACTGGTACCTTCCTAGTCAACTGAAGAAATTCGCTAGTTTTCATTTCACTTCGAATTACACCAACAAACAGCAAAGGCGTTCTTTTTGCAGAAGAGGCACGCAGTACTGAACGGCTATGTCACAGTGCAAGGGCAGAGGCCACTGGGATTCCCAGTAAAGAAGTGAGTGAGCAGAAGTTGGCAGGGAAGGCAGAGGTTTATGGAAAGGGAAGGGAACCCATGGAGAGCAGAGTGGGCCCAGCTGTCAGGTGGCTCAAGCTCCACCCGACACAGTGGAGCTGGCTTGCGTTGGGCTGTGCCGGTTCTCCGCATTCTCCTCTGGGTGGGTCTGGCTTCTTTGGCACTTTGATTGACAACTACATCTGACATAATTTTTTTAATACTGCCTATGTGTAATTCCCCCCCCCCCCCCCCCCTGTGCTCCAGCACAGAGCTGGAGCAAACCCCAAAGCTGATGGTACGCTAACTAGCAAATGGTTAACTTCAGGTCAGGCCCTTGGGTTACTGGGCATACACAAGACCTGGGACTGTCCCTTCATGGTCCTCTGTAGTGTCTGGCGTCCTCCCTTTAACTGCAAGATGGCCCAGTTCCCCTCACAGGAAGGGGCTTTAGGTGGAAAGTGGTGGGTCTGGCTGAGGGGCGCCTACCATTCCCCAGTCCCGATCTCCTAACACTGAGAGAAATCCTCTCTTACCCCTGTTGGGGTAGACAGAGTAGTGGCCCCCTTATCCTTCAGCTGTCCACATCCTGAGGCTGGGGACCTGCGAGCTTGTCGTCTCACACGCTGCTGCACTCATGTCATTCAATGCAGGTTCTTGACATGGGAAGATCGCCCCCGCTTGCCCAGTGGGGAGGCAGGGGGCGAAGTCAGGGAAGAGAAGGCAAAGAGAGGGCAAAGAGAGCAGAGGCTGAAGGGATGTAAGAAAGGGGTCATAGCTGCAAAATGCAAGTGGCCTCAGGAAGCTGCCCTGAGAAATCAGGCAGATCCTAGCACCTCCAAGGGAGCAGCCCCGCTGGCCCAGGTTGCACTTCCCATCTCTGGAGCTGTAAGACAATAGGTCTGTATTCTTTTAATTCATTAAGTGGTGGTTTTTGTAGCGACGGTAGAAAACCTGCTCTAGCTGGTGTGCTGCTGTCCTGTACAATTCTCCTTCCTCAGATGTGGAACGCATCTGTCCACCTAGAATCTCAAGCTCGCTTTGACGGTGTGTAAGTGGGAGAACGCTGTCACGACGCTCAGCCTGCTTCACCCAGCACCGCGTCTCGCGGAAGTCTCCACGAGAATGCACACAGCTCCACCTCATTCTTCTAATATTTTATTCTGTAGCAGGAGGCTCTGTGGCACATTCCACCCTTGCTCTGCAAATGGGCATTTTCACGTTTTTTGGTTATTATAGATAACACTAATTTGAAAATCCTAACGTGCTTCTTTGTATATATGTGTGTGCATTGTTGTCTGGAAGCTTTTCGGATTTTGTCTTTCTTTTGTTTTTGAGTTGTTTCACCCTGATGAGTCTCAGTGAGCGTCTCTTTGTATTTGTTTTGCTTGGGTTTCCTGCAGTTTCTCGGATCCCAGGTTGTTGTCTGTTACCGGTTTAGAATGAAATGATTATTGCTGTAAATGCTGCTTTTCCTTCATTTCCTTTTTGCTGTCTGTCACTATCTGCTTTTTGAAGAATCCAGCCTTTCTCTTATTTTCTGATCTTTTATTTCCATTTTCTTTCTGTGCTTCCCTTTGGATATTTTCTGCTGACCTGTCTTTGCATTTAATGATACTGTCTTCTTTCCTTTTAAACGTAAAAAAATCCCATATGAGCAATATTCCTAAGTTTAAAATCAGGGCAATAATCAGATCAATAGAAACACACTCTGTCCAAAGTTCGAGGATTTTCATGCTCTGTGCAGAGGAATTTGCATTAAACGCATAATTTAGTTGCTACTAAACATGTTAGTCAGGTTTACAAAATACTAGCTTTTTTCATTTCCCAGGATACAAAAAGTTAATTTCAGATACTATATATTTTTTATTTCAAATATTCCAATTTGATTCTTTTGATAGCTTTTGCATCTCTGTTCAACTTCTCCATCCACATTGTCCATCTTTCCCTCTATCATATTAATCATAATTACTTAAAATCATTGTTTGTGGATTCCAATATCTGGGCCATCTGCGGGTTTGTTTCTGTTCCTTATTTTTCTCTTGATGATTCACCACGTTTACCTACCTATTCCTATGACTTACAATTTTTACTGGATGCTAGCCAATCTATATAAGAATAATAAAGGCTCCATATGATCTCTTTCTCCAGATAAGGTTCATTTTTTACAAAGCTCAATGGATTAGTCATCTCAATCCAATCCAAACAGAATGCATAGCATTGGGCCTGGATTTCAGTTTTAGTGAGACTCAGTCTACTTCTGTTTTATCCTTAGGCATGGCTTCATTGCAATTTTGGTAGGTTTTTTATTTTGTAATGTTTAATGAATTGGCAGAGTTTTCTTCTAACCTGAGAATTTAATTCATTAGTTTTTATTGCTTCCCAGAAACATAAATATGATTTTATAATTTATTTACTTTTTCTTATCATTATAGTAGAATCATTGGCCTGTTATGATCTAATACATCCTACTTGGAAGCAGAAGTTCCTATGACTTAATATTTTTTAAACATAAATATGGCAAAAATAGAATTTAAAGATACTTTAGGGACTATTTTGAAAACTTATACTCCAATAAATTGGAAAATCTAGAAGAAATAGATACATTTCTAGACAAATACAATCTGCCAAAACCGAATCAAGAGGACATAGAAAACCTAAACAGACCGATAACTTGTGATGACGTACAAGCAGTAATAAAAAGCCTTCCAACAAAGAAAAGCCCAGAACCAAATGGACTCTCAGCTGAATTCTACCAAACCTTTAAAGAAGATCTAAATCCAATAGTCAAATTATTCCATGAAATGCAAAGGGATGGAACACTTCCAAATTCATTCTGTAAAAACAGTATCACACTCATACCCAAGTCAGGAACGGAAACAACAAGGAAGGAAATTTATAGACAATATCCCTGATGAACTTAGATGCAAAAATTCTTAATAAAATATTAAACAGATCATGTTCAACAACATATTAAGAAGATCATACATCATGACCAAGTTGGCTTTATCCCAGAGGTGTGAGGATTTTTTAACATACACAAATCAAAAAATGTAATTCATCACATAAATAGAATTAAGGACAAAAAAGTCTCCTAGTGATCTCAATAGATACAAAGAAGACCCTCAACAGAATTCAGCACCCATTCATGACAAAAACATTGAAGAAACTAGGGATAGAAAGAAGCCACCCAAATATCATAAAGGCCATGTATGGAAAACCCAAAGTCAACTCACGTTACCTGGGGAGAAACTCAAAGCATTTCCTTTAAAATCTGGAAAACGACAAGGATGTCCACTCTCACCGCCCGTATTTAATATAATGCTAGAAATTCTAGCCAGAGGAGTTTGACAAGGGAAAGAAAAAAAAGAGGATTAAAACAGGGAAGGAAGCAATCAAATTATCACTGCTTGCAGATGATATGATCCATACTTAGAGGATCCAAAACTCTCAACAAAAAGACTGCTAGAGCTAGTTAACAAAATCAGCAAAGCAGCAGGTTACCAAACCAGCCTACGAAAATCAATAGATTTTATGTAGCAATGATTAAACTGCTGAGAAGAAAGCAGGAAAACAATTACATTCACAATAGTCTCATAACCTCCCACGCCCAGAATAAATCTAATCAGGAGGTGAAAGACCTCTATAATGAAAACAATAGAAAGCTGAAGAAAGAAATCGAACACAACCTTGCAAGACAGAAAGACTTCCCAGGTTCATGGACAGGCAGAATTAATATTAGATGTCCATATTACTAAAGGCGATATACAGATTCAGTTCAATCCTCATCAAAATGCCAATGACATTCTTCACAGAACTAGAAAACACAGTCCTAAACTTCATTTGGAAGACTGGAAGACGCAGAATAGCTGAAGCAATTTTAGGTTGAAAAAGTAATGCTAGAGGCATCACAGTCTCTGACTTTAAATTATCCTACAGAGGTATAAGTACAAAAACTGCATGGTAGTGGCGTAAAAACAGACAGATACCAATGGTACAGACAGAAGACACAGAGGCAAACCCACACTGTCAGCAGACCCTTGTCAAGGTGCCAAAAACTTAAACGGGAGGCAAGACAGCCTTTTTCACAAATGTTGCTGAGACAACTGGTTATCCATATGTAGAAGAATGAAACTAGACCCTTACTTCTCACCCTGCACAAAAGTGAAATAAAAATGAATCAAAGACCTTGGAATTAGATCTGAAACTGTGCAACTCCTAGAAGAAAATATAGGGTCAACACTCCTGGATTTTAGGCAGAGGCAATGACTTTCTCAATACAATCCCCAAAGCACAGGAAATAACGCCAAGAGTTAATAAACGGGGTATCATGAAATTAAAAAGCTCAGCAAAGGAAATAATTAGGAGTATGAAGGCAGAACCCACAGAAGGGGAGAAAAGCTTTGCTTTTGACAGAGGATTAAAATCTAGAGCATACAAAGAGCTCAAAGCACTTTATGCCAAAAAAAAAAAAAAAATCAAATGACCCAATTCATGAATGGGAAATGAGCTAAATAGACACTTTTCAAAAGGAGAAACACAAATAGCCAACAAATACATGAAAAAAATGCTCATTATTAGTATTACATAGGGAAATACGAATCAAATCTACACTGAAATTTTATCTCATACCAGTCAGAAAGGCAGTCATCAAGAATACAAATAATAAATGCTGGAGAGGACAATGAGGAAAAGAAATACTTTTCAAACACTGCTGGTGGTACCGTAAGTTAGTACAACCACGACGGAAATCAGTAAGGAGGCTCCACAAAAGACTAGGCATGGAGCAACTACGTGACCCAGCTATACCACTCCTTGGTGTTTACCCTGAAGATCGAAAGTCACCTTACTGTAGTGATTCATGCAAGCCCATGTTTATAGCAGCACAAATTCATAACAGCCAATCTACGGAGCCAGCCTAGGTGCCCATCACTGGATGGATGAATGGATAAAGAAAATGTGGTCTATATTATATACGCAATGGAGTTTTCAAAAAAAGTCTTTTTAAAGAGGGAAGGACAGTGAGAGAGAGAGAGAGGAGAGAGGGAAAGAATCGATTTTTATTGAGTTTTTCACATGGCTTTTGTTGCTCTGACACTTAGCTGTGTATGTGGTGCTGTGGTTTAAACCCGTGTACTCATGCATGCCAGGCAAGCACTGTAGCCACTGAGCCAGCCATCACTCCAGTCCCTACAATGGAGTTTTATTCAGCCACCACGAAAAATGAAATTATGGCATCTGCAGGGAAATGGATGGAGCCAGAGACCCTCATATTAAGTGAAATAAGTCAACTCAGAAGGTCAGGAGTTTCATGTTTTCTCTCATATGCAGAAGCTAGAAAGGAACAAGGAAAACAAAGGTGGGGGTGGATCCCCTAAAAATCAGGGAAATCAGTACAGAAAGGGGACCAAGGAGGAGGAGGTATGGCGGGAGGGTGGAAATTCGGGGAGTGATATTGTTATATTGTGTGTATGTATGTATATACAACAACTAATCCCATCAACATGCGTAACTATAATTTACCAATTAAAAATGTGGGGGAAAAAACTAAAGCGGCAGCAAAAGCTAGAAGGGGAAGTAAAGGGCCAGGAGAATCCCTGTAAAAGCTGTGAATCCCAAATATTGCAATTCTTTGGCCATGAAAATATGAAAAAGTTTTTCTGAACTTGACTTTCTCCAAAGAAAGCCACTGGGGTGAGGTGGGGTGGAGTTGCTGACCTACATTAACACCATTATATATTAGCAAATTTAAACACAAATCAGAAAATAGAAATAGATTTTTATGAGAGAGACAGAGAGAGAGAGAGAGAGAGAGAGAGAAGCAATTTTAATTTAGTTTTTCATGTGGCTTTCGTTGCTCCGAGACTTCATTGTGTATGTAGTGCTGGGGTTTGAACCCATGGACTCACACATGCCGGGCAAGCACTGTAACCGCTAAGCCACTGCTCCAGCCCAAGAAAGGAAATATTTTCAAATAAAAAAATTTCTAGTTATTTAAACTTAGAGCATTTGTTGGCAAATTATCCATCTTCAAAGACTGTGATTTTTCACTTCTACCAACGGTGTCTAAGAGAAAGTCTTTTTGGTATAACTTTACTGAGCCTGGGTGCCATACATCTTTAAAATGTTTAATAATCTGATTCTTTTAAAAAAAGACTCATTTTTATTTGATTGGCATTTTCTTGACTGTTACAAAAGTAAAATATCTTTGTCTGCGCTTCCTGAAGATATGCAACACCTATTCTATGAATTGTCTGTCCATATCATTTGCCCATTTTTATTTGGATTATTTATCTTTTCCCTATTGATTTGTAATTGATTTTAGAGATATTGAAATTGTTATATTTCATCCCAATATATCATTTGGGTGTTGGCTCTGTTGATGGTATGTTTTACCATTAAATTTAAGCATAATTATGTTGTCACATCTGTCCTTTTTACATTTTAGGCTCAAGGATATGCTATCTTGGGAAGGAATATCTTATGTACCGGAACGTTGAAGTCATTGTTTTTCAAACATTTGCTTTGAACAGATGTTTTTTTTCAAACATCTGGTTCTGTGTTTCCTTTGTGTTCTCAGTCATTCATTCCAGCAATCCCACTAAGTAGGTACACTTACTCTCATTTTATTTATTTTTTAATATATATTTTATTAAGGAATTGAGTTACTGTACAATCATAAATGCATTTAAAGTAACAATATGATATGCATATAGTCTTAAACCAGAATTACCGCTAGATCCCTCCCTATTCCCTCTCCCTCTTCCCTCCCCACCTACTCTATCCCCCCCCCCTCCATTACGTATCTATGGCTGCCCTAGATCATGTGTTGCTGCACTGTTGCTGGGTCTAATACATGAGACTGACCACCTTTCACACAGACCTGGATTTAGCTCCAGCTTCCACAAATGAGTGAAAACATTCAACCCTTGGCACTGGGTTTGGCTGACTCTGCTCAGCATGATTTCTTCCATCGCCATCCATTTACTGTCAAAGGCTGCAATTTCGTTGTTTCTAATTGCTGACTTACTCTCATTTTAAATAAAGAAAATGGAATGTCAGATTGGCTGCGTGATCCACATGTCCGGAAGGAGTAAGTGTGGAATTCCACTCCTGTCTGATTGCGGTGCTGCGCCTCAGCCATCGCGCGACTTCCCTCCTCAGTGCCCAGTGCAACGGATGCTGCATCTGGGAGCCTGTGCAACTCTCCACGGTGGACACCCACTCTGGACCTCATAGGTCCCACGTACTTCTCAGTTGATTTTGAAATGATGTGATTCTTTCCACATTTTGGATAAAAGTTCTTAATCAGATTTAAAAAATTTCCCCCCCAGAATACGACTAGTGACAACTGTTTCACACAATGTTTCAAACTTTTTTGTTTTTATTTATTTATTTATTTATTTATTTGTACCGGGGATTGAACCCAGGGGCTCTTAACTACTGAGCCACACCCCTAGCCCTTTTCATGTTTTATTTTGAGACAGGATCTTGCGTAAGGCCTCACTAAGTTGCTGAGGCTGGTTTTGAACTTCTGATCCTCCTGCCTTAGCCTCCCGAACTGCTGGGATTACAGGCATTGCACTATGGTGCGTGGCAAAATGTTTTAATTTTAATAATTTCCAGCATCAATCTTTCTTTTATGGATCAGGCTTTCGGTGTTTGTTTCACCTAGATTCTCTCCTATGTTTTCTTCTAGATGTTTTGTAAGATTTTTATTTTATGTTAGACTTAAGATCAGTCTTGAGTTAACTTTGTGACAGGTGTGAAGTCTATGGCTAGATGTTTTATTTAAATTTTTTTGTATACATCCAATTATGCTGCTTGTAACGAAGACCATCCTTTGTCTAATGAATCACTTTCACTCCTTTGTTACGGATCAGCTGACTTTATGCATGCGTGCCTCTCTCTGGGACCTGTGTTCCGTTTCATTGACATGTGTGTGTGCTCTTCCCGCAACATCATGCTGTCTTGATTACCGTGGCTTTAAAGTAAGCCTTGAAACCAAGGAAGAATAATTCTTTTAACTTTGAACTTCATCTTTAGTATCGTATCGGCCAGGCTTTTATCTTTGCGTATAAACTTTAGAATTGGTTTGTCAGTATCTATAAAATAGCTCTCTGAGATTTTGACTGGATTACCTTGAACGTGTAGATCAACTTGCGGAGAACTGACACTGTAATCGTATTGAGTCTTTCAATGCTATCATCCAAATATTCATGTTCCACTTCCTTGGAATTCATTTGTCTGTTGAAATCTTAACCTCCAAGGTAATGGTATTAGGAGGGGGAGACTTCAAGTGGAGCTCTCATGAATAGGATTAGTGTCCTTAGAAGATGAGTCCCAGGAGAGCTTGTGTCCCTCTCTGTGCTCTCTGCCATGTGAAAGACCCAGGCAGGAAAGATATGTAATCCAGGAAGTTCACCTTCAGCAGGGACCAGCTGTGCCTGCACTTTGATCTGGGACTTCCCCTATTTCAGACCGATAAATAATTGTTTGTTGTTTAAGCTACCCTGTCATTGGCAGTTTGTTAGAGAAGTCTCAAACCACGAACATGGATCATTTCTCCCTTTATTTACGTTTTCTTTATTTTATTATATTTATCCCTAGTATTTTACTTATTTTTTTTTAAAGAGAGAGGTTCAGTGAGAGAGAGAGAGAAAAAGAGAGAGAGAAAATAAATTTTATTTAGTTTTTCATGTAGCTTTGGTTGCTCCAAGAGTCCGTGGTGTACTAGGTGGTCCTGGGGTTTGAACTTGTGTACTTGTGCATGCCAGGCAAGCATGCAACCGCTGAGCTATGGCTCCAGACCTGTGTTTTACTTATTTTGGCTTCTCTTATAATTGGTATTGTCTTTTAACTTCAAAGTCAAATTGTTCAGCACTGGTATATAAGAAGGCAATTTTCTTCTATATAGGATATCACCAGTATTCTGTAACTTTTCTATACTTGCTTATTAGTTTTCGGAAGATCTTTTTCCTCTCTCAAATCTATAAGATTTTTACATAGATAGTCCTATTGTTTGTGAATAAAGGTGGTTTTATTCTTTCTTTTCCAATCTATATACCTTTTATTTCCTTTTCTTGTCTTATTGCACTAGCTAGGGCTCGTGGCATGATGTTGAGAGGGAGTAGCAAGACAGGCTAATCTCAACCTTTTCAGGGATGAGAGCATCCACTTTCTCCCAGTTAGGAATGATTTTAGCTGTAAACTTTTTGTATATATTCTTTATCAAGTTGAGAAATTTCCCCTCTATCCCTGGTTTGATGAGAATTTTTATCATGAATAGATGTTGGAATTTTCAAATGCTTTTTCTGTATCAATTAATATGATCATATGAGTTTTCTCCTTAGTGTGTTGATGTGGTAAATTACATTAATTGATTTTCAAGTGTTAAACTAGTCGTCCGCATATGGAATAAATTTTATTAAGTTGTGAGATTTTTTATACATTGTTGAAAATGTGAGTATTAGGTAAGAATTTTTGCATCTATGTTCAAAAGAGATGTTGGTCTCCAGTTTTCTTTTATAATAATTGTTTCATTTTGTTACTACAATAATTCTGTACTCATAAAAGAGAAAGTATTCCTCTTCCTTTATTTTCTTGAATAACTGGAATTTGGAGATAATTTTTCCCCCTTAAATATTTGATGGAACTCACAGTGAAACCATGTGGGCCTGGGGCTTTCCTTTCTCAAATAGCTGTGGAGCTGTTCAGTTATCTATTTCCCCTTGTTTAAGTTTCAGTAGTTTTCATATTTCAAGGAATTGGTCCGTTTCATCCAAAGTTATCAAATTTGTGAGCAACAAGTTGTTCATAGTAGGAAATAATATTTTTATAAATATACATTTAATTTTGAGTTGATGTTTAAATATATTTTATAGATTTTATTTTAAGTATTTTCTGTATTTTTGCATGTTTTGCTTTAAAAATTTTATTTTTTACTTCTTCAACTAGCCATCATGAAAAGAATAGGAGTTGAAAAAGTGATGATATAATGAATGTAGAACAAAGAAAATTCTTATTTATAACATTTTGGAAGGCAAATGCGGTAGAAAAAGTGTCTTGCTAATAACCTTGTTGTTTTACAAGCTGTAAATTTAGCTTAGATTAGCCACTGTTCTGAACTCATCCAGAATACCAATGAATAATGCACAGAAGCTGAAATGCAGAAGAGTGCGTTTATCTCCAGTTCCATTCAGCCTTTGTTTTTGACATCTCCATGGCCACCCTGTGAACTCTGTCTTTCCCTTCATGGGGAATTTTTTTGTGAAGTCCTCACTTGGGCACAAAATAACTTGTGAAATTATCTACTCATTAAGGAACTGCTTAGGCCAGAGAGAATTAGGCTTGGTGGAAGTTGAGGCAAAGGCTTGTAGCCCCTGCTTCTGAGAACATCACCATCCTTCTCTATACCTGCCGACTCCCACTTAGGGATCTATGAAGAGGTTTAAAAAATACATGAAAAAGTTTCTAAGTAATGTCGGTAAGAAATAACAGCATCTGGTGTTGAGGGTCTACCAGGCACTGTGGAGGGTTCTCTATGTGTTGCCTCATTTAGTATGACAGCTTTGAGATAGATTATGCATTGCCTGTTTCATGAATTGAAACGGGGACTGGATGCTGTAGTTGAATTATTTGTGGCCACACAGCTACAACACAGTTGAATGGATGAATACTGGGTCTTTACAGTTCTGGTAGATTGCAAAAATGATCCCAACAGTTTCCTCTTTATGCTGACAGTCTCGAATTGTGATATTGAAACCTGTCCCATGGTGGGGAGGAGCCATTGTTCCACCGTGACTCAAGGCTTGCTACGTGACTTGCTTTGGTTATTGAGTGCAGCGTGACTCTATAGAGACAGTTCGTGATCAAATTGCAAGAGGTACTGCACACCTCCAACACAGTATTTTGGGACCCCGTCTCTGTCGTAAAATCAAGTCAAGGCTAGTTTACCAGAATATGAATGTCCATAAGGAGGTGAATCCAGTTATTCTAGTTACAATCACCCTAAGCCATATCAGTGAGATACTAGTCAAGCAGTATCACTCACTGTCAGTTCAACTGATAAAAGATGTATGAGCAGGCACAATAGAGACCAGACAACTGACTCAGATGCATAAAAATAAAGGCTTGTTATTGGAAACCTTTGAGGTTTGGGGTGACTTGTTACACAGCAATAGCTAACTGATACAACAGACTTCTTGAAATAATGTTATTACTTAAGCGGAAATAAAAATGAAAGAGGTGACTCAGATTTGTTTATTTCTCAAGAAAATTTCATAAATCACACAAATAGAAAACCCTAAATTGACCATATCTCTGACTTTGCATTTTTTTTTGATTCACAAATTTTACAATATACAATGTTTCAAAATTAAATTATGTCTATGCTATTATGTCCTCCTTTGGATGATATAAAGTCTGTAGGTTGTTTGACTTAGTTTTGAAAATTGTCTTAATAGTTAATCAGACTCTTAGGTTTTACACACCCTGTTTAGTTTCCACCTCATGTTACATTTATACTGAAATAAAGCTAAGAGGACCCTTTAAATTAACACTGAATGTACTATGCTGTCCTTTGAACTGTGGTCCCAGACCATGTGTCTTTGAATTTCTACTGCTTCTTTTGAATTACACATCACCATACGGTAGAAAATCCTACCAACACAGGAATATGTAACTACAAGGGGTAGAAACTCAGGTCAATGCATGGAAAAGAGTGTTATCTTAAAGATGTAGGGGCACTTGCACAAATTAACTTTTGCAGAAGAACTGGGGAAATGTGAGGCAGTCACTGTCTCTCTAAGTCTGTTTCTGTCTCTCACTTGGGATACATGGGCCCCTATTTTTTGCCACATGTCTTCTTAATTCTCTCCGTGCAAACTCCTTTCAGGTCTGTTTCTGTTCAAAACCTGTGCTCTAGTGAATGCTGTGCTATGTCACTGTGTCCCTCTTTTTCCAGCTCCTGGGAGTGTCAGAGGTTACTAGTTCTCAGGTGAGTAGCTTCCTGGCTTTTTCTTTGGCTAACGAGAGCCTCCGTGTCCTGGGAGTAGCCCAGATCCAGTAACTTGTCAATGGGGCATAAAGCCTGGACCACATTTTATCAAGGTGGGGAACTAGGTGAACATCACAACTTCAGAGCATCCGGCCTTTAGTAGGACCAATAGCAGAAAGAGGCTCTGCAGAGGTCCAGACTGCAGGGCAACTGGTCGTGCTGCTGGGGTCCATGACCTGACAGCTCATGTGGCACTGGCAGCATCAGGTGGGAAAAGATGTGGATTTGAGTTGATGGCCTGGTCTAGTAGGAGAGTAACAGCACAGAGCCCCGTGTTACTGGAGCACAGCTTGCTGTCTACAGCAGAGAATGATGTGCCATATTGAAGTCAGCTCCTAGAGGTCTACTGGCCCTGGGGACATGGATCCCTGACCATGGGGCATCAGGTGACTGTATGGTCAGGACTACCAAATGATCTAAGACCTATCAGGTCTAGCAGTAGTGCATTGTAAGATGTACATGCCCATCTAGGACTGGCAAGGAGCAAGGCCAGAGGGCACAAGTGATCTCCATGAGCAGGTGGTGCAGCCGCCATGCCGTCTGCCAGGGCTAACTCATTGTTTAGCCTGCCATTCCCACGAGACCACATGAGGGCTCCATTGTGACCAGCTGATAAAGGACAAAGGGGAAGGACTGAGTTGCTGCATGCTCAGGGATGTCCTAGAAAACAGCAGAGAAGAGAAATCTTCCTAATGACAGCACTGTGGACAGTCCACCCTGTTATCCACTTTTGTGATTCATCACTTAAACAGAATTAAGGACAAAAACCATATGATCACCTCAGTAGATGCAGAAAAGGCCTTCGATAAAATCCAGCACCCGTTTATGCTGGATTTTTATGCTGAAAATAGGGATCAAAGGAATTTATCTTAACTTTGTGAAGGACATATATGCCAAACCCTCAGCTAGTATAATATTAAATGGATAAAAGTTGAAAGCATTTCCTCTAAACTCGGGAACAAGACAAGGCTGCCCTATCACACCACTTTTATTCAATATAGTCCTTGAGACCCTGACAGCTCATGTGGCAAGAGAAGGAAATCAAAGGGATAAGAATAGGAAGGGAGGAAGTCAAACTGTCCCTTTTTGCTGGTGGCATGATACTGTATCTGGAAGATTAAAAAAACCCCACCAGAAACTGCTAGAGCTAATAAACAGATTCGGAAAAGTAGTAGGTTACAAGATCAACACCCATAAATCAGTATCTTTCCTATATGCCAAAAATATTAAGGCAGAAAAAGAAATTAGGAAATCTGTCCCATTCACAGTATCTTCTAAAAGAATAAAATACTTGGGAATTAATCTAACAAGATATGTAAAAGACCTCTACAATGAAAATTATTGAATACTTAAAACAGAAATTGTAGAAGACCTGAGAAGATGGAAAAATGTTCATGCTCTTGGTTAGTCAGAATTAATATAATTAAAGTGGCCATTCTGCCAAAAGCACTATACAGATTCAATGCAATCCCCATCAAGATTTCAATGTCATTCTTTACAGATATAGAAAAAGCAATTCTCAAATTCATTGGGAACAACAAGAAACCCAGAATAACCAAAACATTACTAAGCAAGAAAAATGAAAAAGGTAGTTTTGCAATACCAGATCTAAAATTATACTATAGAGCTGTAGTATTAAAAACA
>PVKS010017885.1:0-41130 GCA_004027875.1 Aplodontia rufa
GGGGGGGTGATTTTTTGAATAAATGCATTATTTAGATATAGCCTGTCATCATTGTTCAATTTTGTTTGCAAAAATTTGAGTTCTACCTTTGAACTTAAGCACATGGCCTTTTCCATTAGGATAAGTTTCCATAAACTTTTGAGTGATTTCTTTTGGGAATTTGTAGTACCCCAGTCATTATGCTAAATTGCACATGGTCTGAGGATGATGACTTCTAAAATTTTGTTGAATTCAGATGAGAGATTTCAATCCGCTGTGCAAGTCACTTAGCATGGATGCTGAGTGCTTGCTACTGACTAGGCATCCCTTGCCTATCTTATTCCCTATCTTGTTTTCATCTGAGTAAACTTGATGTGGTTGATATCTGAACTTCATGGTAGGACACCTAAATGCATGAATGCTATTCTTCTTTAAGGTGCTAATAGCTAAAGGTAATAATTTCCAACCAAAAAAAGAGAAATAATTAGATTCTGCTTCTATGAATTTTTGACATTTGATTCTTATTTTTCTAATTGTCATTAGTTGCTAGCAATTTAATTTTTTTAACATAGTCAGGGTAAGCACTTTGATGTGTGATTTGTAAGGTGTTCTTTCTGTCTGAATAAGCTCATAGGCTCATTTTATTATGTTCGACTTTCACAGAACAAATGCTTTTAATTTTTGTGAGGTCCAATTAATTTTTAATTGTTCTTTTGACATCGCATGTAAGAAATCCTTGCTTAAATATACACAGAGAAATGTTCTTCTATGTTGTATTTATTTTGAATAATCTTGTGAAAACGTTCTTCATTATACCTTATTTTGATAAACACACACACAAGCACATACACTCATAAAGGGCATATTTAGAACTTCCTAGTTTTGCATATGGAATTCCAGTTGTTTCAAAGAAGACTGTTGAAAAGATTTAGTACTACTTTCATATCTTTTTAAAATTAAGTTAAACATAATAAAGTGAACTTATTTCTAGATGTGTTTTTTAATACCATTGATCCATAGACATATGCCCTTTGAATACATGTCTCAACTACTGGTTATAAGTAAGTATTAAATTGAATTGTACGAGTCCTCCAACTTTGTCCTTCTCTGCATTAAGATAAATGAATACTATTCAAGATAGAAAATTATATTCCAATTATAAAAAAGGTTTATGCTTATTAATTTATTATTTTTATTAATTTATTAATTTTTAATTTACTAAAATGTAATTTTATTACATTTCAAAACAATTATGTCCTTTTTTGGTTATTACCAGCTGCCTTTCATGACCTAATTGTGAAATATTTCTCAAAATTTGCTGCATGGATGAAATAATTTTTAAGTTTTTACTGTCTGTGTTTTTTCCATAGCAATTTGAAGCTGACTCTATATAGTTAAAGATGTGTCTATTTGTGCGGGTATGCATTTATTAAATAAATTTTGGTTTCTGACTCTTTAAAAATATTTTATAGTAGCTAATTTTAATATCAGGAACTTGAGTGACAGTACACATTGACAGAATTTTTCCTGTTGTTGTATTCACTTTGTGCAGAGATGTGGCATCCGTAATGGCACTGAACGCTGCCCTAGCATTCACATATTTTAACATTGCTTCATATTTGATCCATGACAATTTTTTGAACATCAATGGTTTATTTTCCATAGTATCAGATTCTCACATTTTGATGACATCAATTTTTATAATTGAATCCTGGGAAAGGTGATGGAGAAGGAATCAAGCAACATTTTTATGTGCATGGGAAGAATTACCCATGTAACTTTTTTCTGTCCCTAAAATGAAATCTATTTGAAATGTGCTTTATGCTCATAAAACATTTCCTTTGGAATCATAGATAATCCTCACATCTGACTTTGAATTCTAGCTTTTTATGTTCAATATGGATACCTGCAGTGAGGTGGAATCTCAGTGTAGTTTTGGTTTGCATTTCCTGGATGGCTAATGATGTTGAACATTACGTATATAATTGTTGGAAATTTATTCCTTTTCTTTTGAGAAGCATTTGTTTGGTTCACTTGTCCATTTATTGTATTTCAAAAATGTTTTTGGAGTTCTTTGTATTTTCTGAATATTAATTCTTTATTAGAAGTGTAGCTGGCAATGCTTTTCTCCCATTCTTTGGGCTCTCTCTTCACACCATCAATTGGTTCCTTTGCTATGCAGAATCTCTGTAGTTCTGTGCCGTCTCATTTATTGATTCTTCATATTAATTTATGAGATGTAAGAATCCTATTTAGGAAGTTACTGCCAAAGCTTACATGTTAGAGCGTTCCGTCTGTGTTCTCTTCAAGTAGTTGCCAAAATTCTGGTCTTATTCCTAGATCTTTGATCTCATTGGAGTTTATTTTCTATAGGCTGAGAGAGAGGGATCTAATTTCACATTCTTGTGTCTATGAACATCAAGTTCTCTCAACACCATTTGTTGAAGAGGCTGTCATAAGTTTTTGGTAATGTGATCAAGAACCAGATGACTTTAGCTATGTGAATAACAAGTGCTTGCAAGGGTACAGGGAAGGATGGGCATGTAATTAGTATGAAGATTCCTAAAGAAACTGAAAATGGAACTTTCATAAGATCCTATACCACTCCTTGGTATAGTGTACTTTAGAGAGAAAGCAATCCCATGTGTACAGCAGCATAGTTCACCGTAGCCAAAATTATCACAGTAGCATAGGTGCCTGTCAATAGACGAATGGGTACAGAAAATGTGGGATACACACACACACACATACACACACACACACACACACACACAATGGAGTTTTTTTTTTCCCCAGGGCTGAGCACAGAACTCAGTCAGGCCTTGTATGTGCTAGGCAAGCACTCTGCCACAGAGGTAAATCCCCTAACCCAACAATGGAGTTTTATTAGACCATAAAGCAGAATAAAATTTTATCATTTGCAGGAAAACTTGGAAGTTGAGAGTGAAATAAACCAAACTCAGAAAAGACTGGTGCCAATACGCTTTCTTTCACATGTGGAAGCTATTAAAAAAAAAAAAGCCATGTCAGGAAAATAGAAGGGAGGAGAGGAAGCCATGGCTCAGTGGTTGAAGCACCTGCCTGGCATGCATGAGGACCCATGTTCAAATCCCAGCATCACATACACAACTAATGCTGGAGAAATGAAGGCCAGATAAAAGAAATAAATAAAACTGATTCTCTCTCTCCCTCAATCCCTCTCTCTTAAAAAAAAAAAAGAAAGAAAGAAAATAGAAGGGAGATGATTAGGATAGAAGATGATCAGGGGGGTGGAGTGGGAAAGAGAAGGTACTTGGAATGAAATTGACCAAATTATGTATGTGCATGAATATTCCACAATAAAACCCACAGTTCTGTGTAATTTATATGCTTTAACTGCAACTTAAAAACTAAAGGGATAACAGAAACCCCCCTTCTCCAAAGTAAAAGTACAGTCAAATAAATATTTTACTACAAGACAAAAAAAGGTTTTCTTCTAACTAAAAATTCTAGTGCACATCCCCAGCTCCTCAATTGTAACTGATAAAAACATGCTATTGAAGGAAAGGGGGCAACAAAGCTATTTTAAAATAAAGGGAAAATTGGCATAACATTTGCACAAAAACTTCTAGGACACAAAAACAACAGAGTGCTAATCAAGATTTCTCAGTTCATGAAAACTTGTCCCCAAGCCAACCTCAAAGCAGAGGAAAATTAGGAAAGGAAAGTTACATGAATGGAATTTCCATAAATCTCATGTTCAGCAGGGAAAAAATACAGCTCTAGTTTAGAAACTAAAAAATAAAAATTTAAAAAATCTTACTAGATGAGAAATGAGAGTTAGCCAAATAACAGAAATCACTTACACACACACACTCAAAACAAAAACAAAACAAATTTCTTTTAGAAATTCAGCTAAATTACAAAGTAAAAAATAAAGAATATATTTTAAAGAATGTTAAATGAGTAGATTGAACAAAAATGGGAAGACAAAAATGGGAAGGAACAAGAGGAAGCACATAAAAAATTAAAAAGATTTTTTAAAAAAATGATACACACAGACGAGCAACACAGAAAATTACATATCCAAAAATTTTAGAAGGAAAAGGTTAAAAGAATTAAAGAGAAGTAGCATAGTAATCACAGCACAAGAACTTTTGCAGACATAAAAACAAAAGCTAAATCCATATTATAAAAAATCCACCATGCTCCTCAGAAAATTAGCTCAGAAACTCAAATTTTTATCAAAGCCTAATAAAGCTTTATACATACACAAACAGACATTTGTACAAACTGAAAAAGAAAGATGACAGATAACCTAGGCCTCTGAGATATTGTAAAGTACAAAAAAAGAAAACTCAAAGTTGCATAAGATTGCTTGAGAAACAGGGTTCTTAACTGAGAAAAATGAATATGAATAAATGTTTTATTTTATCAAAATAAAATTATTTTATATTCATGATATTGTTAAACAGAAATTATTATGTTTGGAAGAGATTCAAGCTACAATGTTGGGTTAATTAAGAGTGATAGGTAATGATATCTGTAACTTGGTTTCATGTTGTTCAGCAAAATATTTTACATGCCATTGTGGCGCGAGCGCGCGTGTGTTTGTGTAAGAAGAAAATGAAAGAAATGAGGTAAAATATTAATAATTTAATAATATGACTGAAAGGCACATGAATATTTTTTGTACTATTATTTTAATTTTTATGCTATTTTGATATTTTTTCACATAAATTGGTTAAGAAACTAAAGATTCTTTCTCTTCAAGATCTTTTAAAAAAGCTCCATAAGTGTTAGCAAAGGTATAGCAATTTTTGCTTCCACAAACATGTACTGTATAGCATTTTTTAAATGTGGAATATGCTATTGTGAAAAATTAAACAATATTTTCTGATATATTAGTATGTAAATGTAAGTAAATACTATCATATAGATTTCTAGTATTCATTTATAAACATAAATTGTGAGTGAAATTTTATTTAGATAAAACATCTTGATGAAAATTTTATCATTTTCACCCCCACTGATTTTTCTTGCATACATCCAGAAAATGAGAAAATTCTGCTCTAAAGATTGTACTCTGCTTCTAGCACTCTGCAACTAAACCAATTCCAGAAAGCATCTTTAAAACATTCGGCAGAAAAAAATTCTAACTGGCACTGTATCTGAGCACTATTTAAGTGGTTCAACTATTTGGTCATTTTGACTTGAAATTATTTTAGTTACTGTGATATGGCAAGATTGAGAAATTAATTCACTTGATACGTTCATACCTCTGATACAACAATACTGCTAACCAAACTTCATTGTTCAGCTCTGTACTTAAGCCATTGTACCTTGGGCTTCCAATTATTACATCAAAATATGACACTGATCTATCTTTGAAGAGCTATTTTCAAATTAGGAAGTAAGAATTGCTCCATCGCAACCCTATTATTGCAATACAAGAGAATTTCTTTTTCCCTATTGATTAAGGAAACTAACGTTCTCAGTGAATTGGCAAATTCACAATGAAAGGAAATACACACACTCACATATATATGTATTTTTTTTTCAAGAGAGAGGGATAGGTCAGAAGGAGAGAGAGAAAGAGAAAATCAATTTTATTTAGTTTCTCATGTGGCTTTCATTGATCTGACACTTTGTTGAGGTGGTGCTGGGTTTTGAGCTCATGTCCTCGCACATGCTGGGCAAGTGTTTTAACCGCTGAGCCCCCATCCAGCCCCAGGGATGTGTTGTATCTTGAGATATGAAAGCAGTCTTTGAACATAGACTAGATAAGTATAACACTTCAAATACACACAAATATAAGACATTCGATCTTATGACCACACAGCCACACTCTTGTTTTATCTCCATCCCTTGTCCCTGGTCTTCTATATACGTTTGAGACATCTCAGAGGAACAGAACTACTTACACATCCTCTCTGGGTAAAAGAAAGAGATTGTTGGTCCTCGCTCACTTCCATACACCTGCAACATTTCTCTTGTGAGTTCTTTAATTACATCACTGGAACTTTTGTCTAGATTCCTACAGTATTATGGAACTTTTCCTATTCTTCCAGTTCATCAGTTTCTGTATCTGTGTGAATGATAAAATACACTATGTTAGAACTGGTTTCTCAATATCAGGATTGTCAAGAGCTATTTCTATAGCATATGAGAATGCTTTACTGATTAACAGGGATCTTGCTTGCATGATAGATACTTAGCATGGGCTAAATTAAATCAATCTGTAATATAGAATGGTTTCACTGCCTATTCCACCATTCCCACTAATGTAGTTCACCATCCTGATGACGATCAAGACTAATTAAATGGAAAGGTATAAAGATGAGTTCAAATGTAGGCAATTACATAAACTTTATCATGTATGTTAAGAAACAATATTTATATCGAACAAGATGATGAGATGAAAATATTACCCCTAACTTCCCCAAATCTTTTCCCTCTGACCTGCTATAGAAAATAGTGTTGTGCAGGATCGGAGGTCTTTGTTCTGGATTCTATGAAGAAAATGCTGCAGATTTAATAGCTTATAAATAACAGACATCCATTTCTCACAGTCGCGGAGACTGGAAACTCCAAGAACAAGGCAGCGGCAGTTCTAGTTCCCAGACAGTGATCTTATTGCTGAGCCCCGATGTGGTGGGAAGGGTAAGAGAGTCTGGGATCTCTTTCATAAGAGCACAAATACCATTTGGAGAACAAAGCTCTTATAGCTTAATCACCTCTAAAAGGCCCTGCTCCTACTAATATCACCTTGGAGTAAAGGTTTGAACATATGAGTTTTGAGGAAGGACACAAACGTTCAGACCATATCATTGGAAAAATAAGAAACATTGAATAAATGGTAAGTTAACTAAAATGGGCTTTGAAGTGCCCATAAACTTTAGCTTAATTTTTTAAATTAATGTGTACATCTTAAGGTCACACATGAGTATGGAAGAAAGCCAAGCATATATCTGAGAAACATCATGTAAATATATACACATACGTATGTATGTGTCTGTATACATGTATGAATTTGCTGTGTGTATATGTGTGTTTGTTTGTGGGGAAGGCGGTGGTCTAAACACCGTCATGGAAAACTTGCTTATAATTATCAACTGTGAACTCAGTGAACAGATCAGCACATGGTACTCAGGTTTACATGCAAATTTTGTGTCCATGCATTAGGAAATGAAGCATCCTTACTTCAAGGAGTATGTGAGCTTTAACAAATTATAATCAATGAGTTTAAAAATAAACAGATATCTGATCTGTTTTTGCCATAAGTTACAATTCTAATAATAGGAATAATGCTGCAAGTGGAAAATGTAGGTAAACATATAGCTCCATATATCACTTGTGAAAATGACTCTTTTAGAAAAAAAAATTTATATAATTTCATAGAAAACAATATAAGCCAAACTTTTCAGGAAAGAAAACTCTACACCTAAAAATGTACATTTGCTAAATAATAGGCACAAATATTAATGAAAAAAGTTGTTCAAAGATGACTTTGTTCCTATTTGCCCTGAATGAGCAGATGCTAGCATTCTATAAGCAAAGATGTTATAAAGATGAGTAGCTTTAGATCTCAGCCCATTCTTTTCATCATTCATAAGTGCTGTTTGCACTTGCTTTAGTACACATTTGCTTCGTTGATTTATTTTGCTATTTTCCCCCATGTGAGGGAATAAAACTGCTACAAATTATTCCTCTCAACCATTTCAACATTATGTTCTAACAGCATTTCAAACACAGAACAAGGGCACTGCTGTAGTAGAGTGCAATGCACCAGAGAAAATTAATAGCTCTCGGTATAGAGGGGTAGCGGAACTGGCAAAAATGTTTTTCTTGGGTGTTAGAACCATCTTAGTCTTGGAAGTCATTATCACAATAATTAAAAATAAAAATTCTCCCAATAATGCAAGAATCTTTTTGGTGTATTGGAAAATTCCAAAGGATGCATGGTATACCTGGGATGCAGAGTAGGGTCAAGGAGTGGGGATATTATTCTTGGCTAGCACCATTAGCATCACTGGAATTATCTAACCTGCTGTTACCAAATAAATATCAGAAAGTCGAAATTTTAAAGCAAATAACAAGAACAGTTTAGGGTTAAATATAGGGTTAAGAAAGGGTGAAATGTTACACCCACAAGGAAGGTAAAATCACTTTAAACTGTTTTGCTACTAATAACATCACTTCATACTGAACAGAAAAATGGACAGAATTACAAAGTAAAAATATAAAAACTCCAAATCTTTGTCTGTTTTTCCTTTATCTTGCCCCCACTGCTGCATTGCCTTTTTGAACAACATTTAACATACAAATTAATTAACCTTTCTGTCTAAATGGCAGTCTTCAGCTAAGTCTTTCCTTTTAGTTTTATCAAGCCGTTCTAGCTCTGAAAAAATTTTTAGGTCTTTCTGCATACTAAAATCATTTGAGAAAGTAGGAAAAAATAAAAATTCCTGACTCCAATTCATCGTATGGAAATTTTCTTATTTTTCTTACATGTTTTTGATATTCTTTTGCACATTCACTGCTATGGATTAGAGATGAGGTGTCCCCCAAAACCTTAAGTGTGAGACAATGCAAGAAAGTTTAGAGGTGAAACGATTGCATGATGAGAGCATTAACCTCATTGGTGGATTATTTCACTGATAGGGATTTACTGGGTGGTAACTGTAGGCATCTAGGGTGTGGCTGGAGGAGTTGGATCACTGGGGGCATGCCTTTGGGGTTTGCATTTTGCCATAGTAAAGAGCTCTCTCTCTCGCTCTCTCTCGCTCTCTCTCTCTCTCTCTCAGCTTCCTGGTTGATGTCCTGAACAACCTTCCTCCACCACACTCTGTTGCCATGATGTCCTGCCTTACCTGGGGCCCTGAGGAATGTAGTCCGCCACTGTAAGCTGAGACATCTGAAATCCTGAATCCCAAGTAAACTTTTCCTCCTCTAAAATTCTTCTTTTGGTTATTGTGATGAAAAATCTGACTAAAACGCCCATTATGTATACCTCCCAATGTGTGTATGAAAGACAAAGAAAAAACAAAATACAACAGAAGTCCAGAAACAGTGACTTTAGATAAAACATCATTTATGGAACAGCTATTGTGATGTAGGTATTAAATTTGGTCTGAATATTAATGTAAATTAAAAATAATATAAATTAATTACTATTTTCATCATTTAATACAAAATGAAATTTCCTGTGATCATAAAAAAAACAAATCTTCAGGGTAGGAATCACAATTCTAACACTCGTAATTGCTGTCTTATTTGTCCTTTGGAATAAATCAGTATATCAATTTTGTATTACAGAAAGTAGGTCTCATTCATATATATAAATGTGTTATGTGTTTGCATGTGTGTGTGTGTGTGTGTGTGTGTGTGTGTGTGTGGTGCACATTTGGGTATTTTCTCAGTTGGTTTCAATAGCTCACTCCCTATCTAAAATTTGATTAAAGTTTTATTGGCTCCTGACTCCCAGTTATGCTATAAAGTGTTTTCACCTAATGCCCTTGCAATTAGGGAACTTCAGTTTTCATTTATGAATAAAGGTCTGGGAGTTTTCAGGGTTACCTGAAAAAGAAATTTACTATAAAATATGCCTAATACAATTCCTGATATGGACACATTAAATACTACCTAATGTTTATTGAACTTTTTGTGCCAGAAACTGTTACATGTATTTGCTATACATTCCCTGAATTCTTAAAACACTTTAATGAAATAAATATGTTATCATTATTCATGATTATTATTATTATTAGTGTAAAAATACTCATATTAAGTAAAAGACAGATGAAATATTCAGGTAAAATCCATACAGCTGGTAAGCGGTAGAGGTATTCTGGCTCTAGAATTAGTATGTTAACCATCATGTGCTGCATCTTTCCACACAAACTACAAACATGTCAGGCAATTATTTGTATATTTATTTTTTTAGGTTTTAAAATACATTGTTGATGTTTCCCTTTTTCTTTGTAGTGAAATCCCAAGTCCTGGTCCTGGAGTAATGTTTTACAAAACTTTTATGCAAGCTATTCTCCTATGCAGATATTTTTGCAGATTGCTCTTGTTTACAAACAATAATTCTAAAATTAAGAACCTATAGTCAATTTTTAAAAAAAAAAAAAGCAGCACTGGAAATGTTTCTAAGGAGATATGAGTAATGAATCTGCCATCAGTGGTCTTATTCTGTGATTTGTATTTTCTTCCTTAGTCCTCTGGTATTAGGAGTCAGCAAGATTCATGTGTCATCCATGACTTAAAGCAAGTTACTCCCTAGAGTGAGATTTAAGATCCCTTTAATCACAACATGCTCCAAGATACCCATGTTCTAAAGAGAAAAAAAAAATTTCAAGTTGTCATTTAATATTTTTCTGCTAATTGTACACAATATTTTTTAAAAGTGAAACAAAGTGTATGTACAGCTTCCTATAATTAAAAACATCTTGAAATAAACAGGGAAAGGAAAGTGGTCAAAATCTTTCACCTCGACTCTGGAACTCTGACACTTGCCTGGATTGTTTTTCTATATTAATAAAAATACTACCTTTTGGAAACTGGCTGTAAGACCTCATATTGCTTTTGGTATTAATATGTAGGAAAGAGGCAGGGACAAGTAATCTTAAAAAAAAAGCAATTCACCAGAAAATTGTCATTACCTAAAGTAGGTATAGCAACTCTCATCTCCATCCTGTTTAAAATATGAAGGGGATAAATCACAGCCTTACACCCAAAACTCGTGAGTTTCTGGGATTGGAATAAAGATTTCATAAATCTGGATATTAATGCCACAAACCATAAATTTCCAAGCAATACAATTTAAGCCTCAACTGTACTAAGGTGTTATTAGCAAAGTTATGACTACTGTTGGGAGACTGATAAAGTAAAATCTGAAGAAATAAATATGAGGTTAAATCTCCAGTCCCCTTTGCTAGCTAATCCATAATGTGAAATTACAAAGCATGTTTCCTGGTATGGGGTATGAAGAACTAAGAATGTGCTACTCCTGCTTTGGAGTTCAGCTAGTTGTTGTCAGTAACCATTCTTCACAGAGTCAGTTAAATGGCATTTCTTTTTTTCTTTTTTCTTTTTTTCTTGTGAGAGAGTCAGTGAGAAGGAACTTTCGTTTTTTTTTTTTTCCTTTTTTTAAGAGAGAGAGACAGTGAGAGAGAGAAAGAGAGAATAAACTTCGCTTACTTTTTCATGTGGCTCTCGTTGCTCCGATACAGCGAAGTGTATGTACATGGTGCTGGGGTTCAAACTCACGTCCTTGTGCATACCAGGCAAGCACCTCAACTGTGGAGCAACCACTCCAGCCTCATAATTTATTTCATAGACCAATCTTAAAAGCTCATGGTAAAGTATGAGCATCATCAAATAAGTCTTATTTCAGTACTCTAATTATAATTTAAACTGAAATACTATTTTTTTAAATGTTGTCTTTCAGATGTTAAGACTTCCAAAAGTTATGGCTGATCACCCATCTTCCATTGAACGCTGCAGATTAGATATTATAATCTACCATGGGTTGCAAACATGACAATGCTGTACATGTATGGAAGGATTACTTTGTGGTTAAAAATGAACAATTTAAGGAAACTTAGCTCCCCACCTCCACCAGCTTTCTTCTTCTGCCTAGAATTTCTCTAGCTGTCCTCTCTTACACGTTCAGGCCTCCTGCAATGTACAAGGTTAGCTTCTGACAGGTAGTTGTCATTAAATTAGTATTGCAAGGTTTTGTAAAGGAAAACGAGGGGCAAACAACTAAATTTAAATCCAGTTAACATTGGATTATTTAGTAAAAATATGTATCAAATATTGCAATTATTCAATGCTGATCAGATATTCAAATTTAAAAGAGTTCCATATTTTAATCTCTAGGTTAAATAGATTTTATTAAATATTCATAGGATCAATCCTAAATTCATCTTGCTGATTCCCAATGGCTCATCCTTAATCCCAGAAACTGATTTTTGAGTCTATAAAGTAATTCATTCATTCATATATTGATAAGTTTTAGTCCCTATCCTAATCTAGAGAAATTTCTGGGTATTTTATTCTGGTAGCTTTTTTTTTTTTCTCTCTTTTTGGTGTTACTGAGGATGGAACCCAGGGACAGCCTTGTGCATGCTAAGAAAGTGCTCCTCAACCGTGCTACACCCCCAGAACTTTTTATTTTACTTTGAGACAGGCTTTCTCTAATTTGATGAGTTTAGCCTGGCCTTGACATCCACTGACCTGAGAGCCTCCCAAACAGCTGTAATTACAGAGAGGTGCCACCATGCTTGGCTTTACTGCTTGTGTTTAAACCACAGTCTTGCCAATGTTTCTCTACTATTCTTTCAAGTAATCAAAATTCTTTCTTCAAATTCACTGAGTTTGCCTAAGATCTTGAAGTGACTGACTTCTTGCCAATCTTCATTGCATGGTGGTATCTGCTCTTGGTTTTGGGCCCGTGTTCTAACACCACAGTAGTAGATGAATATAGATGTGACTATGCATTCAGTAAGTGTCCCACAAAAGTAGGTACACTGTTTTCCTTCTCTATATCTAGTATTATAAGGACTGTCAAATTATTTATAAATATTTTTTTCATTCTCTCTCTCCCTCCATTTTATAAGTTGAAGAGTAACTATCAGTGAGTTGCATTCTATGCATGATCTTATTTAACATCCCTCCACATGTTTACTCAGTATACCAAAAATCCTCTTGACTTCATGCTCACGTTATGAGCTCCTCATGGTCAGAAATGAAACACTAAAAACTAGACAAAAATCAGAATGTTCAGACATAAATATATAAAAGAAAGAATGGATTCTATGATATGGGAGAGTTAAAGGAGTAGGGGAGAAATAAAAATTGAAGGTTTAACACAGAAAGGATTAGTCTATTTCACAATGCTCGAGAGAGTGACTCTGTGTTCATCTCATGTTTCTATGAACCTTCCAAATTTTATTATTTGGTACACGGTACTAAGCTAAATGTTTTTCACAATGTTCCATAAGTTTCTCACTGTTGCATGCTTAATACCCAGAACTCACAGGGTAAAGGAGAAGTTAACTAACATTTTTCCTCCCAAATTGGAAGATGCTTGTCACCAGAAATATTTCTAATCACAATGAAAAATCACTTTTTAGAACTGTAAAACATTCATCTCTAAATGTCATTTACTGTTTTCTCACTGAGGATGTGAGGTGTGTTTTTTTGTGATTAACAAGTCTTAGAGCAGAATAATAAATATTATATGAAGAAATGTCATAACCTATACTGGAAGGTATGATTTCAGACTCATGTGAACAAATCATTATCTGCAAGTCTTGAAATCACAGATGACACTTACCTGTGGTTTTAAAAGGAGCTTGAAATCTTCCATAGGAGGGTATTTATGGAAATGGATTTAAATTCAAGGCCTCCTTTTTTATTTTTATTTTTCAGAATCAGCCAATATATCCTAATATGCCATTGAGTTCAGTACTCACTAGTTAATGCCTATACTACTATATTTTTCCAATATTTCCCCCTTAGAATATTGATATTTTATTTATTTTTACATAAACACTTTTCTTCACAGTTTTGGACTTGCTAATGTTAATAACAATAATATCATATAATTAAGATTTAGTACCTTATTAAAATGGCTATGTTAAATGATGATGTATTTTTCAAGATTTTTATTTGTGGAATAGACAATAAGTTTCTATGAAGAAATGAAACAAATATTTTTATGATGATAATTTAGGACAAAGTTGGGTATCATGATAACTAAGTAATCTTGAATATAATTCTATATTTCTGTCCTTTAGATTCTTATTGATAAATCATGTAAAGTGATGTCTGTTATAATTTAAAAGGTGTTACAGAATTTTAAATTACCAAAACCAAATTGAAAACACAAAACGTGATGGCACTTACAATTTGAATTATTCATGTAATCCAACATTGTAGTAAATAACTTATCAGAAAAAAAAGTTGCCAAAATGTTTATCCTTCTGTCAGTTCATCTGCTTCGTAGAAACATGTAAACTTTTGCAAACAAAATCTGTGCATTCAATAGTTACTGTTTGATCACTGCAGTTTGACCCAGATCTCCAGATGCTACTAGAATATTTGGTTACAGCATAGCCAAATGCTCTTCTTCCTTCTGTCTGGCACATGGTAATGTTCAACCCCTTTGTGTCTTTGTAGAGTTCCCCTTCACACTCTCAGACCCATGGATAGCTCACCGGAAAGTATTAGTCCTCTTGAGACGAGAGTAGGCTCCCATATACATTGTATGAAGATATATCTCACTAGATAAAAATTAGATCATTTTTAGATGCAATCGCCAACATAGTCAAAAGAAGGAAGAAATGAAACATGATAAAATTATTTTCTAGGGCTGGAGCAGTGGCTCAGCGGTTATGGTGCTTGCCTGGCATGCGCAACTACATGGGTTCAAACCCAAGCACCCACATACACAACTAAGTGTTAGAGCAAGGAAAGTCATGTGAAAAACTAAATAAAAATATTGATTCTCTTTGTCTTTCTCTCTATCTATCCTTCTCTCTTTAAAAAAAATATATTTTCTACTTTGTTCTGATTGAGTTTAAAGTGCATGGACAGCTAGCTACACATGCTTCCACACTTGAAACATTCCTATTTCTTATTTGCTTATGAGATAAAACATTTATTTTGTCATTTTTCCATCATGGGCTGTTCAGATATCTCAGATCCTCTAATATCCTTTCAATGTATTCTTTTTTTTTTTTTTTAAGAAAGAAACAACTTTATTTAGTTTTTCACATGGCCTTTGTTGCTCCAACACTTAGTTGTGTACATGGTGCTGGGATCTGAACCTTGCTAGGCAAGCACCGAAACCACTGAGCTACCACTCGAGCCCTCCACATATTCTTGTACCGAGTAGGTTTTTACTTACATATTCAAAGTGTTAAGAAAACACACATTGATATTTTTATTCAGCCTAAACTATTTTGATTTCTACTGAATAATTGTCTAAATAAAATTTAGTTCTAAAATTTTCTAAATAAAATTAGTATTTATTTTTAATTTTTTGTTTAACAATTTTAAATAGAGTTTCTGTAGAATAGGTATTATTACAAGCCTTCACCCCTGACAAGCTAGGCAGAAGCATTTTTTTAAGTATTGAGATTTTGATGTGCAAAAATAAATAAAACAAACAAACAATAGAATAATAAAATATAAAAATAAACTTCCATCTTAAATAAATTAAGGCCTGTAATACTCAGTATCCAAAAAGTAGTTGTTTCACAAACTAATGTCTTTCTTAATTTTTTTTTTGATTTCACACATACAATGGGAAAAGTTATATTTTATACATCTGTTGTATATATGCATGTGGATATATATCTTGCATAGCAACTGGAAATTAAAAATACTTCATGAGTCACCATGACTGTTTTCTGTCTTCTTCAGAATTTTGTTTCTTCTGCTTTTTCTTCCTCTTTTATCTTTTTTCTCCTTAACCCCTTGTCCCTCCGTTTCTCACACTGTGCCGTTCACCTCATCTTCTCCTCCATCGTACCTCTTCCTGTTGCAAAGTTTCTTCTCTTTTCTTCTATCACTCTTTTCTTCCTGCTCTTTTCCTTCCATTTCTCACTGCGTCTCATCAGTTCCTCCACTGACTGTTCATGTTTCCCTGTGTCCTCCTACCGTCTTTTCTCCTCTCTTTCTTTTCATCATCCTCTTTACCCTCTTCTTCCTGCTTCTCTACAACCCACCCCAGACCCTTGCTCTTCTTTTCTCCCTCCCACCTCTTGGAATACTCAAGAAGTGGAATATGTAACATGAACAAAATTTCTAGAGCTTCCAGAAGATCTTCAATTTCAGTTTTCAGAAATCTAATTGAGAGCTTTTTGGATTATGCATAGACTTATACCAAATTACATGAAGCTTTCTCCACTTTATTAGCAGCACTTAAATTTGAGATTTCCAACAAGATATTATGAGATCCATATTGGTAGCAAAATAGTTACTACTATGAAATAAATTGATTTTAGACAGAAATTGTCCACATTTATTTTCAGTTGTTTTGACTTGTGTCCTTATTATTTGCTGTGTAATTTTCACTTTTATAAGCCCACAAAATTTTGCTTCATCAAAATATTTGTAGGTTATAATTAACAGCTTAAAAAGTTTATTAATAACCATAAATTCATTTACATAAAAAATGTCCATTTGTGTCATTTCAACATATCATAAAAGAAAATAAAAATGCATATTCTAATATGTTTTCAAAAAAGGAATGAGCTATCAAACTTTAGCTAAGAAGTCAGGAAAACATGAGAGAATAGATTTTGCTGCCTCAGACTTCTTTCAGAAAGGCTTACTTTATTATTAAGTTACTTTAATTTTAAATTCACAAATTTAGATTCATGAATATTCTCATGAGAATCTCCAAAGCATGTGAGAAAAATTTTTTCACCTCCCAAGTCGAACCAAGAAACTCTCTTCAGCAAGCACTGCCTCTCAACATGTCTGTTGGTAAGTTCAACATATTCATCTAAATTCAATTTCTATTCTCCCAGCTTACAGATAATGAAGACATATAGGTTTTAAATGCTAAAATCTATCATTACTTAGAGAAGACTTTTAAAAATTCATTACCCATTGTCTAGATTCTTTACTTAAAATATACAAAAACTTTTTAATCCATTAATTTGAATAGATAAGGTAAAAAATGTGTTTGAATTTTGATATAAATTATTTTGCCAAAATATCACATTTACATATACTTTTGGAATTAAATTTTTAATTCTTTTTCCAGAATTAAAGCTTAGATAGTTTTCTAAGTAGTTCTTTTGGGAAAAAAAGCAATAACTTATATGCATTATTTTATACATTACAATTAGAGAAATGTTAAATTTCTACAATCAATTTATTTGCTCTACTACAATGTTACATAGTATGATGTTTTCTTTTCAAGTTTAAAAGTATACCAAAAATATATATACTTCCAAAACTCCTAGTGGAGTTTTAGGATTTACATTGGTTTTTAATTTCTTTATTTATAGCTCATGAATATTCTCATGAGTATCTCCAAAGCATGTGAGAACAATTTTTGTCAGTTTCCAAGTTGGAATCAAGCAACCCTCTTCAGCAAGCCTGCCTCATCCTATTTTCTTGTCTCTGTTACTTGTCACATTTCTAACAAGTGCTAGTGCTCCCTGACCCACATTCACAGGCTCAGTTATAAACCAATTCCCTGACATTAGCAGAATGAATTCTGTTATGAACAGTGTTCTCCCAACCCACCACAATTAACATATGGAAGCCCTAACACCCAGTACCTCAGAATGTGACCATGTTTGATAATAGCATCCTTAAACAAGTAATTAAGATAAAATGTGATCACAAGGGATTCTAATCCAATGAGACTGGCATGCTTATAAGAAGATGAGGAGCTGCCAAAGTGTATGCACACAGAGAAAAGGCCACACGAGGACTCAGTGAGAATTAGGCAAGTGCAGAGGCCTCTTAGAAACCTACCTTGCCAGAATGTTGACTTTCAACTGTTAGCTCCCAGAATTGTGAGAAAATACATTTCTGTTGTTTAAGCCACCCATCCTGTGGTGTTTGATTATGATAGGTTTGGCGAACCAATACACTAATCCTAACACTGAAGTAGGAATTGTGTGCTAATTTATTTTTACCGTTCTCCTTTTTTTCTAAAAATCACTATTGGCTCATGCTGTGAGATTATTATTTTTTTTTTTTACTGAAAAGTTTGTCACAGAATGATTAATTATTATTTAAAATGTTTTATGAGGTTGCAATTACTGCCTTAAATTATTTTATTTTTTATTTATTTTGTTTTTAGAGAGAGGGAGAGAGTGATAGAGAAAGAGAGAATCAATTTTATTTATTTTTTTATTTGGTCTTCATTTCTTTGATACTTACTTGTGTATATGGTGCTGGGGTTCAAACCTGGGTTCTCCTGCCTGCAGGGCAAGCCTTCCACCCACTGTGCCACTGTGCCACTGTGCCACTGTGCCAGTTCTGCCTTAAACTATTTAAAAATTTTGAGCAAGGTAGGAGTTGTTGTTCAACTTCATTTCTAAGTCATGTTCACAGGTATACTTCCCTTGGAGTTCACGCTGGTTCAGTTTCATATTGGACTGTAAATCAAGGTTCATGTTAGATATCAGGCTCATAAGGGGGATATTTGGGCTAGACAGTAATATAAGTAGCAAAAGTTGATACAGTTTAGAAACTCTGAAGAGGAACATAGTCACATGTTACTAGGAATTACCGAGAGGGGGAATCCATATCAGAGTAGGGTGATATCCAAATCAAATATAAATGAATGGTGGTTAGTAGTTTTCCAGGTGGAAAACACAAGGAGATGATCTTTAACAAAAGGAAAAACATGGAGAAATTTATTTTCAGTCCTTTTTGTCTAGAGAATAGTTTAGCTATTCTGAATTCACTGAGGGGTCTTTGGGGTACAGACTTCTCATTAACCTAAATTTCAAAGGTTAACTTTTGATCTACATATGATATCATTTGCTTTGGTAGGCATTGCTTGCTGTACTTCCTCTTTACCACGGGTACTGAAAAGTGGATGTGCCCCAAAGCCAGTGGATTTACTGAGTGGACTTTGTCTCCTGCATCCTTGCCCTGTAGAAGGGAGTCTTCTAGATGAACCCTTCCAGGACACACCTCAGTTCCTACTTTTATCTCTCCTGAATAAATTATAGAATCCATAATGGTATCTTGACCATATAGAAGAAACTTAGAATGGTGATTTTTCCCCCCAAAGAAAACATGCCAATGAGCAAGGGAGCCAGAACCTAAGTCCAGCTCACTTTCTGAGAGTTGCCCCTCTTTCCCTATCTGAACTCTACTCCCCACTTTCTTTCCTATTACTGCTTTTCAATTTCAAAATCTACTTCTGGTATTAACAAGGGATGTAAATAACTTTCTCAGAAGGATCAAAAGTAATCTTTATTCATTGTTTTCTAATTCAATGATTTCATCAGTCATTAGGAAGTACTAAGTTTACTCAATCGTAAGAATAATTATAAGTGCTTAAGCAATTTATATGTCACTTAGAAAACTACGAAATAAAATAAAAAAGGCTTTAAAATGGGGAGAGAAATGGTAAATTGTGCGATATAAACTAATTTGTATTTCCAACCCCAATGGACCTCATACATGTTATTTTCTTCTAATCAACTTTTAAAAACCCAGATAGATTTTGTATCTAAACTCTTGAAACCCAATCTTTTTCAAGATACTAATGTTCTGTTCTTCAATCAATACAGGAATTTTGGAGTTTTTTTAGTTAGCTTTTTTATCACTGTGGCCAAAATATCTGACAAGAACAATTTGGACAAATAAAAGTTGATTTGGGGCTCATGGTTTCAGAGGTCCATAGAAGGCAGAGGAATGGTTGACTGCATTGCTCTGGGCCCAAGTTGAAGTAGCAATCATGGGGAAGGGGGCCAGTAGAGGAAGTTGCTCAGCTCATGGAGAAGTTAGGAAGGAGAGAAAGAGAGAGGGAGAGAGAGAGATTGATTAAACTTAATTCAATTAATTTATGGCTATCATACAGGTACATTTCACTGAGCGCTGGAAAGACAGACATGACCAAAGGCATGAATGACCTTGGAATGGACAATAGTAAGTTCAATATCAGTTACCTTTCTTATTAAATCTAAGTCTTTTTTATTTAACCCCATAATTAGTGTTCAGTTAAGATAGCTTTCTGTGTATTTTTAAAAGAAGGGCTACTTGTTTTTAAAACTGTGACCTATCATTACCCCCTCAGCCTTGCCTGGCTACACAGTGAAATATCTAGATATGACTTTGTATCATTCTGAGGGATATTGATTTCATTTATCTGAATAGAAGCCTCGGTGTTGTGATTTGTTTAAAATTCCCCATGGGATTCTGAGGTGCATCCTATGTTGAAATCACTGTATTAAAATATGCTCCTTTCATTTTCATCAAACAATATTTTTATACTCTTACATAAGATTTATTGAGATGCCTTTCTTTAAAACAGTTTTTCAAGAATTCAAACAGTATGTTTTTGCATGTATGCAAACTCATACACTCATTTATTTATTATCTTGTCTCCTTATTTTAACACAATGTAGATTTTCTTTGTCCTGGTAAAACACAAACATATGGGCCAAGTATGTTGCTCTGGGCCCAAGGTGAGGCAGCTCATCATAAAGGAAGGGGTTGGCAGAGGGAAGCTGTTCAGAACATGGTGGCCAGAAAGCATAGAAAACGGGCAAAAGAGCCACAGGGAGCATGGACACTATCAGGGCATGGTCCCAGTGACTCACTTCCTCCAGCCATGACCCATCAATGTACTTACCACCTAGTTAGTCCATTCAAACTAGGATGGACTGACTAGGTGAAAGCTCTTAGAATCTGGGGCTGGAGCAGTGACTCAGCAGTTACAGTGTTTGTCAGCATGCAAAAGTACACGAGTTCAAACCCCAGCACCCATGTACACAACTAAGTGTCAGAGCAACTAAAACCATGTGAAAAACTCAATAAAAATTGATTCCCTCTGTCTCTCTCTCTTTCACTGTCTTTCTCTCTTTAAAAAAAGCTCGCAGAATCTAATAATTTCATATCTAAATGTTCTTGCATTAATACAGGAGTTTTTGAGCTCACATAACATCCATAACACCAAGTTAGTTTCATTTATGCTAGTATTTCAAGGATGAGTGGGAGTGTAACAGTGTTTAGGGTTAAACTAGAGAAGGTCACTAAACTAAATAAATCTCATCTGTGAAAACTGAGAAATGTCCCCCAAGGGAGTGACATTTCATCTGAGATATGAGAGGAAGAGAGAGATGGAGAGAGAGGGTGTTAAGCAAGTGAAGAATTTTTCATACATTGGGAGCTACCTGTTCAAAGGTATGAGGATGATCAAGAAACACTTGAAGGACTAAAATAAGGCCATGGTGGCTTTTAAATAGCATTCCAAGCACTGACAAAACTCTTAAATATGATTGATAAACTGCAAAATTATGCCAACCACTAGGACGTAAAAACCTATAAAAATATAGATGAACATAGATAACCAATCTATTATTAATGGAATAAAATGAAAATTGTGTCTCAAAACAATGTTTGATTTAAGGAGAAAGTAAATGAAATATGATAGAATGTTTTTGACTGTTTTTATACATGTATATGGGAATCAATCACTCTTAAGTCTTTCATATATGAAAGCAAGTTTTGGCCTTCTTTCTGTTGATTTTTAAAGATTCTGTATCTCTTCTGCCTTGAGTTGATCCACAGATTGACTATTGTCTTATGTTAGTTCATTGCCTGTTGAGATATTAAAAATTAGACAAAAAAATTTGTTTCAAAGATGTATGAACTGGGTTGTCAACCCACTTCCATTGTCCTAATTTTTCCTTTTTATTTCAAATGTTAAAATACAATTTATGCTTACATAAAATTTGATTGTATATTGTACAATTCTGCATCTGTATAGCTGATATATTTGATGAAGCTTATGACAGAAAGCAGGTTGGAGGAATAACAATAAATTGTGTTAGAGAAAAATTGAAGTTTATTGCAGGCTACTGTTATGTATCAGTAAACTTAGGTGATTTAACAAATCGCTGAATAGTTTATTGTCATGCTTGATTTGTTTTGGTTTGTTTGCTTTATTGAAGATTGGATAGGTTGCAGTGAGGAATGAGAGGCTGGATTATTAGTGGAATATGTTCCACAATATGTAATTTGAAATTTTAATTATAGTTTGGACATAAGCTATCCCTCAAAAGCTCCTGTTAATTCAGAAATACTTAGTGGTGAAATTATTAGATTAAGCACACTAGAACTGAATAAGTCCAACCTAATTTGAAAGAATTGACTTCGTCGTAACTGTAGTGGCAGGGATGCAATGTGACTGGAGAGGTGGGTTGTGGAGATGTGCCTTGGAAGCGGGTATCTTTCCTGTGTCCCCTTCTACTTTTTGAACCTCTCTGTCTGCTTTCTGACTCTGCCACAAGGGGAAAGGCCTCCTTCCACCACACCCTTCCCAAATGATGCAATTCTGTACCTTGTGCCCAAAGTTATGAAGCCAGCCTTCCACGGGCTGAGACTTCTGAAACTGTGAGCCCCAAATAAACTTTTCCTTCTCTAAGTTGTTCTTGTAGGGTGTTTTGGTCTCAGCAATGAAAAAACTAATTAAAACAATTCTCATCCCAGCCTATTTATGACACTTGAACACAAGGAGTAAATAAATTTGCAAATTTGTGCAGAAGGGACTTCAGAGCCAAAAGTAGAGTATGGAATTTTACCAAAATGAAGGAGCAAAGGTTTAAAGCAATTTTGGGGAAGGAAAGGAAATAGGAATCTATTACAAAAAATGAAGTATAGGCATCTATTTCTGAATATTCAGGCTTAGGTCATCCTACATGGTCCTTTAGAGTTTGTAGAAAATATTGGGACAAATAAATAAAGGCCAAAAGTGAAAAACAGTTGCTAGGATATCAATGACACCTTGTCACTGCATGAGATAAACGGGGAGAGGTCCATAGAAGAAGCAGAAAAAGATTTCTCTCCATGAGTGTGTGTTTATTTTACTGCAATATGGAGTATCCTTTACAGTTTGGAATCATTCCCTGTCAATGACACAGTAGTGAGGAATAGTATTGAATGCTTCGCTCTTATGGAATTCATGCTGCAGTGGATTCTAGATAATAAAGCAAGGACAAGTCTAACTGAGAAGCTGGGAAAGGAACTGTTAGTTTCAATTAATATGCTCCTAATTGTTACCATGCAAAGAAGAGAGAGATGTGAGGCATGTAAGAGGATACCTAACAACTGAACTGGTTCAGAGGGAAGATACATATGTGTGAGAAAGCATGCCCACACTCCAGATGCAGAGGAAAGGATGTGTTCCAAGAATGTGCATGTGACACAGTACTGGGAGGACCAGGTTTCTTCTTAAATTGACTTTGATTATGATTCCTCAAACGCTGGTACATGCAGAGTTAAGCCAGTCCAAAAGAACATCAAAATTGCTCCTAGACTCAACACCATTTTAACTGTAAACTTAACAGTTAAAAAGGTACAGTACATATTTTATCATGTACCTCCTCAGCCCTCAAAGAATATTATATTTATTCTCAGGTGAGCAAACATAAATATTTAGCATAAATTTTTATAAAGCAAGGTGAGATGTAGAATATATAATATGCAATCCACATAGAACGTATTTGCTAGCTTTTTGTTGCTGAACTGGCAATGTCAGTGCATTTGCTCCTTCAAAACGAGAAGAAACATCTGAAAAACAGCAAAATATTCCTGGTACCACAGTGAATCTGCAAAGCTTTCAGATTAGTTTGTTTGTTATATATAAAAATGTCCAAGTTATACACAGTGGTGTTAGCCTTACTGCACAGCCAGTTTGACCCTGTAAGCAAAACAAATAGAGAGTTTCTTTCCAAGTGAATATGCATCCCAATGAGGCATTACGATAGGAGCAATATTGACTTTTATGTATTTATATCTGTTTCAGCATATGACAGTTTGAATGTGTATTGCTGAGATTTACTTTTTGATAGGGTGTTGTCCCATTTTCATTGCTCCATCTAGCTTTTTTTCTCCCTTCTTTGCTACAGATAACATAAATCAAAATCTTAGTGCTATAAAATTTAATTGTACATCTTGCAGTTCTGCATCCTTATAAAAGAGTACTATACAGGAACAATTACATGAACAATGCTTTACGTATTGGAGTGGTTTATTTTCCTTTTTTGCAGCATAATACAAATGACAATCAGCTTAGGAACCTGCATGTGGCGGGTTTTCATGGTACTATTATATCAGTTTAGGTGCTATCTATGAAGCCTGATGAGCCTACTAATAACTTTAGCGAGGAAGGTTATCAAAGGAGTGCCGATTTCAGCAGGAAAGCAAATTATCCTCAACCGGCAATCTCGATAGACTGCCAAATTACCCAAAATCCTATTCTGCAAAGCTGTAATCTTTAATGTTCCAATAAAAAGTAACTCTTTTGGGAATAGCTATTGTGCTTGCAATTGCACACTCAGAAAGCAATTTGCATAATATTGCAAAGGACCACCAAAAACATGCTGATAAAAAAAGGTAATTTAAGATGACTAGAAAGCCATTTATCTCTATGCTGCTCTGTCCTCCTTTATTCTTCATTCAATTATCAAGAATGTACTGTGGTCCTGACACACAAAAGGTGTTGGGAATGAAGATTTAAAAGAAAAATTCCTAAACCCAAAAGAAATCTATGTTAGTTCTCAGACTAGTAACTAGACACTAGGTCTAGTGGTTGATCTTAGTCATGGAAGAGATATATAACAAGGATATTTTGGGATTTGGGGGGAGCCTTGGGAGTGATGAGTCAATGAAACAACTAAGAAAATATGACATTTGATGAGTTAGAAACAAAGATGGGGAACAGGGTGGAGAGGATATTCTATGTTGAAGGAATGTCATATGAAATACACAGAAAATGAGACAGCCAGGTATATTTTGGATATAAAAGATCATTTCAGTTGGTTAGGGATGGAAAAGAATGAGAAAAAATAGAAGAGTGCAGATTGCAAAGTGAGAGGGTTGGTGAACAAAATTGTATGCCATCTTACATACTAGAGATTGAAAGCTGAAGGCAATTAGAGTCCACTGAGAAATTTATGCTAGAACACGTTCTAATCTGATTTGCATTTTAAAAAGATCACAGCGGACTATGTTGTGCAGGAGTAAGAATCAAGACCTTTTAGGGTACTCTTGCAGTGATGGAAATGAGTGATGATGTTGGAGGAGTGGGTTGGAGGGAAGACAAAACTATGACATATTAAGGAAGCAGAACTGACAACCCAGTGGAAGAAAAGAAAGAGCAGAGAGTCAAATGTTGATTTCTTTAGGAAAAGGAGATGATTTTCAGCCAGAATTCTAACTGTATTTGAAATATAATATGCAATTTAACTCTATAAAGGATTAATCCACTGGAGTGCTTTGACATGTATTTTTTTTTTTAAGAGAGAGAGGGACAGTGAGAGAGAGAAAGAGATAAGCAATTTGTATTTAGTTTTTCATGTGACTTTCATTCCTCTGACACTTTGTTGTGTACGTGGTGCTGGGGTTTGAACTCTTGTACTAGCACATGTGAGGCAAGTGCCCTAACCGCTGAGTCACCGCTCCAGCCCCTTGACATGTATTTTTATTTAAAGATGTTCAAAAGTTTCTCCACACATCATTTTTAGTAATACGTATATATGTTACTGTATTTCCTAAGAGTCTTATTTTTTGTGAATGTCAGACCTGATTTTGCCCATGATTTTTTTGTTATAAGGATAAAAGACACAAAGTTCTTATTTCTGGGTCTAACAAAACTACTTTTTAAATTCATCTTTTATACATATGCCTTTTTTATTGTGCATATTTATGGGGTACAATGTTATCGAAAAGGAAAAATGTGCATTAGAAAACACCAGTGGATGTCTCATAAGATTTTTATGAGCACATATCTGAAATAGCTAAATCAAAACTTATAAACAGCTCCAAACGCAATCCTTCTATTTAACTATCTGCTGAGGTTTTGAAAGTTTCCTGATATCATTGTAGTTGTTTGTGGTGTGGCAATATTTAGTATCTATTAAATAAGAGCACTGAATTGTTGATTTTTTTCTACATTTTCTGTTTTTATGTACATTTTAAAATAATTATTTTCATAACATAACTTAACCTATGTTCAAACTGCTTTAAAAGAATAAAACTCACTACATGAAACTAATTTGTAGCCTTACAGTAGAAGTCATGTTGGCCTAAAAATCCCATGTGATAGTTGAAAAATCTTAATAGAATAAAGAACATAAATTTGAAGTCAGTTCCAGGGCTGAGTTTCAGGGGCAAAATCTCTGGGAATGGCCTCTTTTGTCTTTTCTTTGGATAGTCCAACTGTAATGCCATCAGTTGACCTCTGTTGATCTCATTTTGACCATCATCATCTCAGAAATTGAAGGAAAAATCATTACAGTTCCTGCTGCTGCCTAATCTCTTCGAAGTTTTCATATTGGTAGTTTTGTTAATTTATTCATTCATTTAAATCGATAAATATGTATTCAGATCTGCTATATGTTTGAGTCTGAATTAAGCATGAGAAACACGACCTGAAAAAGAGTGCACACATGCACACACACACACACACACACACACATACATGCACATATGTGTACTCCGGAAACTGTTAAGCTCAGTGCTTCTCAAATACACTGGGATGATGGAGTTTTTATTTTATTTCCAATGTGTTCATCACACACTTCCACAAATTGCAATAAAGTGTGTTACTAGAAGAATAATCTAATGAAAACACTTTCAAAATATATTTTTTTCTTATTATTAGATTCAAGTTATAAAATTAATTTCAATAATCATCATCATCATAGACGTAGGATAGGAAAAGGGGAATTATAAAATTGTGTTCATTGAAGTATAACAATTAATATAAGAAATTATACATTTATATATCTTAATTATTCTATATTCATAGCAAAATATCATCTTAAGTCATATGTCTGTGAAAAATCTACAAAAATGGAATGTAAAATTTCAAATAATTCTGTATGCTGCTTTCCTTAATTTTTTCTAAAATGAAGCAAGTGATCTGATTCAGAATTAATTTTTACTTATCATTAATTTAGCCTATTATAGCTAAATTTTACTTTTTCTTTGTGAAAGAAATCGATTCTAGATCCATGAGTTAATCCCTGACAGGGAGTAGTAGCTGGGTGCTAATTGAAGGCTGGTAGGCGGTGGCTGGAGGAGGTGGGTCACTGGGGGCGAGCCTTTGGGGTGCTGTTTGTATCTGTCCAGTGGAATCTTTCTCTCTGCTTCCTGACTGCAGTGCTTTTCCACTTTCTTCCACCATACTTCTATGCCCTACGTTCTGTCTTACCTCAAGCCCCAACCCATAGAGCCTGCTGTCCGAGACCTCTGAAGCTGTGAGCTCCCAAATAAACTTTTCTCTTCTACAGTGCTTCATGTCAGGTCTTTTAGTCACAGGAGCATGAAAGCTGACTGAAACAACTTCTCTGTCACAGGTCCATACAATATTTTCAAACAAAATATTTAAGATAGATTTTCCTTAATCTGTCCACAGTAGCATATGCATTTTTTTTGAAAAAGTAACTTTAGCAACCTAAATTCTACTTATAAGAAGCTTTTACATTATTAATGCGCTGTAAAAAGTAATGAACTGCTATTTTGCTTTTGTCAGCTTTTTGAGATAAGATATTTTCTCAGAAAAGCTTTCTGGATTTAAACTTGTACCTTTATAGTTTTGGTAAATGTTGCTTTATGTTTCCACAGTTTCACTGCTTTAACCCATACTACATAAAATGCACCCTGTGGTTTTATCATTTTACCCTTCTGCCTCAATTACAAAATCAAACTTAGTGATTGAGGAATTACACATCTATAAATTGTTACAAATCTTTTTGATAGTCATTAACTCAAAATCACTTCTACCATCATTGTTTTTACATTACTGCCACATTCAGAAAAGATCTGGCTTTCTTCCCCCAAATTTAAAAATCCAGTGGTGAATTTAGATTCAAATAAATAATATAAATCATGCAAATTTAATGCTCCTAATTTAAACAATGTTATTAAATTATAACTGTGTTTCCTTTGAACACTGTAGTAAAATTAAATTTTAAAGAAAAACCATAAAAATGCTTGTGTTTGCTGAGTTTTATTGAAACTTTAGGATACAAATAACAAATTAACCTTAAAATATTATAGTCTAGAACGTGATCCTACTATGCATTTTTAAGCAGCTCACTTGACATGCAATTCACCACTTATGTTCAACAACAACAAATGTACCTAACAAAAGATGGAGCTCAAATGTTGTGAAAATGGAACTTTGTTATAGAAATATCTAAATATTTCCATTAAATTCCAATAATGATTTCATTTCAGACTGACAACACATAGAGGGAGCATCACTGATAAGAAACATGTTTATGGACCAAACTTTAAGTTTATGGCTTAGCACACTGTAGAAAATGCATAGAAGTCAGGAACAGTGGAGCATGCCTGTAATCCCAATGACTAGGAGGCTGAGATAGGAGGATCACAAATTTGAGGCCAGCCTCAGCAACTTGGTGAAACCCTTTCTCAAACTAAAAACTAAAAAGGACTGGGTGTTCTGTAGTGTACCTCAGAGTTCAATCCCTGGTAATGAAAAAGAAGAAAATAAAGAATGAAAGAGGGAAGGAGTGAGGAGGACTAAAAGAGAATGCATAGAATTGGAGATATTTCATGAAAGGGAGATACAGGAGAGGAGATTATGATGATTTATTTCATATTTATACAGATAAATCATTATTTATCAATATTGAAATAAAAGGAGTCATCAGGTAAAGGAAGCTTACAGATTGACTTTAGTTTTTCTTGATCTTTTCCTGCTACTTTAGGTCAATTATGCTGGTACCCAGAAAACCCTAAGATGAGAACTCTGTAGAAAGACTAAAGACTCATTCTTTGTAAGGCAGGTTTTAGAATAAGACCTAGGACTTCCACTGCAAATTCCTAGATTGTCTACTTGGGTATGGTTGGTGGCTTCAGGATCAAAATGCTAACCAGTAGGTTGGTGGCAGCAGATTGAATCTTTGGGAGGGTTCAGGACTCCTGCAGGAAGACAGAATCCCTCAGCATTTCCTGTCAATTGCCTTTCTCAGATGATTGCAGGTTAAGACTTCCCTTGTTTTTATTTATTTATTTTTTTGGTGGGGGGAGATACTGAGAGCAGCAGTGAGCTTCTGACAACGGTCCAGGTTGGAGGAGCCAGGGCCTCACCATCACAATGTATAATTCTGTATCATGCAGGACAAAGCAAATATAGATCTGGGTTGCTCAGAGTTTCAGAAAACTTTGAACCAAGAAATCAGCTCAGGATCCCATTAACCAAACTACTATTTTGGGGGATTTTTCAAAGAAAGAACCGTGGAATATATTTTATCAGCTTTAAAATTTGAGTAACAAGAAGAGAAAGTGAGCTTCCATTTATCAAACGTAGAAAGTCATGTTTCTCATGAACAATGAACTTCTACAGCTTTGTTACAGAGAGGACAGTGAAAACCACATCTCAGCGCTTCACTCCTTTCTTGGTTTTCAATGCTAATTTCAAGGCAGAACATTAAGAGGTAAGTGCTTGAATCTGAGCTCTGCAAGGGTTAGCCTTCATCTTCCAGTGAATTCCCTCTCTACAGTTGCTGAGGACTGCAGTTGCCAGATCAGACTCCTCTCAGAAAACAGTCTCAGAGGCAAGCTGATAGGGAGCAAAGCCTCTGATACCTTGCTCAGTTCATCCACAGGAACAGCGAAGTAATGAGTTGAGCAGTGTGTTCTGTCCACCAGGTGGTGGTGTGAGGTAAGGTGTAAGGACTGAAGAATTTCTGGGCAGGCTTTTAAGATTTTGCAGAAGTTACGTAATTTTGGGAAGGCTCAGGATTCTCCTCTTCCCTCCTAGGATCCTTCAGAGTTTCGCATAGATTTATGTATGTGAAGACACCTTGCAAATGACAAATCAATACTCATGAGTAATCCTCACTGTCATTGATCCTTAACCTTGTGTGATAATTCTTGATTGTCTTGTAAGTTCGTAAATGTTTCTCTTTTTCCTTTCATTCTTTTATTTAACCTTTCAGACTTTGATATGCCTATTTTACATTATGAAAACATGTATGCTTTTAAAAATACACATAAGGCAAACATTTTATGATCATTGTCTATGTTAATATAAATGTCTCATAAGTATCATTTTAATGGCTAATGTTCTCTAAAGTGGATGTGCCATTTTAATTTGACCATTTGTTTTACACATGCATTTTTCATTTTTTTCAACTATGAGACATTGCCTAACAACCTTTCACAACACATAATTATCTTGAACATAAATTATCTTGTGCCCAAAAGCATAAAACAGTCTTTTTAGATTATTTCATAATTTAAGCTCCTGATCTTAGGCCCTGTTCTACCCTATGTTCCCCTCTGATGAATTAAGTACTCATGAGTTAAAATTTGCTGTTGGAATTATAATGGAGACATGGCAGCTATAGAACAAACAAAATTTCTTCTCCTTTCTTCTAATCTTCTAGTCTTTCCCTAGGTCCTCCTATTGGCAGAACCTGACAAGAAGCTAGAAGGAATATGGCCTACAAAATTTCATCTCCAGTACTGTAAAGCAGAATATAGAAGAATGGATTTGCACATGAAACACTTCCTCACTAGCATGAGAACATTTTCTCATCTGCATTAAATATCTATATTTCTTTTTTGTGTAAATTATCTGTCTATATTAATGCCCAGTTTTCTTACTGTTGTCTTTTTTATTAATATTAAGACATTACATTTCTAAAATTTTAATCTCAAGTGTGTATATGTCTGTATTCACTTATGCATTTACATGCAACTGTGTGTGTGTGTGTGCATGTGCATGTGTATGTCTTTGTACCTGAGTCAACACTCATTGTTTCCCCAAACCCTTGCCATTATCAAAGTTCCTGGATGCTCCAGTGCTTTATATAAAAAGATATGATATTTGCAAATAACCTATACATATCCTTGTATATTCTTTAGCCTTTTCTAGATTGCTTACAATGCCAAGGGCACTGTAAATGCTATGTAAACAGTTGTTATATTGCACTATTTAGGGAAGTACAGTATAATGACAGGGGAAAAAGTATGTACATGTTCAGTACAGATGCATTTGAAATAGCTCACTCTGTTGTTGGTTTCTGAGATCTTATCCTCACCGTGTTCTTCATCCTTTTCCCACTTTCCTTTCTTGTTCACAGCACTGTCATCTGAATGTTATGGTCCCACAGGTCTCAGTGCTTGGACTTTTTTTTCTCTATTCTATTTAACCTCATGAGCTAGTGATCTAATTCAGTTTCACGGTGCTAAAATCAATCTCCATGCTGGTGTCTCACATGTATCTATTGCAGAACAGCCAGGACATCTTTTCTGACTTTCAGAACCATATGTCCAGCTGCCTACTTGACACTTCCTCTTAATATCCAAGATGCTTCTCAAAATCAGGTTGTTCAAAACTGAGATCTCAGAAGAAAAAATAATTTCCTCCATCTTCTTTTTTCCCCTTTCAATTGATAGCAACTCTAGATTTTCAGTTTTTTGAAACAAAAACCATACGGTCATTCTTGGTGTCTCTCTTTCTTCCATGTCCTGTATTCAGTATGAGTGCAACTGATGATTTTAGGCCACTGAGCATTTCCAACTAAGATCTTGATAAGTTTATGCATTTTGAAGACAGATAAACTACTGAATTATACTCAGATAATTTTATTAATGTCCTTGAACTATTTAATACACTCTGCTTGATTGTGATTCATTTATTATTAAGATTTTTACTGTGATTTGGCCAAAACTTAGATAATAATTTGAAAACATACATATTGAGAGCAATCATAGACAGGAAAGGGAAAGTTCTTAGTTGTTGGGAATATATTGACCCAAATATTATTTTAAAATATCTCTCTATTTAAATTGCACTCTACTTTGAATCCAACCTAACTATATTCTTCTGCTCCCTTTAATTCCATTATGCTTAATCAGATGGCACTCAAAGATTTTCTGAATCAAGCATAACAAATAATTCCATCATATAATTTCAAAAACTTGATATTTGATTACATGAGACTTTTCAGTGCATATGAACTCTGATCACAGAAAAGTCCCTTGACTTAGAAGAAAAAAGTAATTATCAAAATACCATTTGGAGGTTTGAAGGGCTGGACCAGTGACTCAGCAGTTACTATTATGGTGCTTGCCTGGTATGTGTGAGGACACAGGTTTGAACTCCAGCACTGTGTACACAACAAACTGAGCAACAAAAGCCACATGAAAAACTAAATGCATGAAAAACTAAATAAAATTGAGTCTGTCTTTCTCTCTCTCATTGTCCCTCTCTCTGGAAAAAAAAAAAAAAAAAAAAACAAACACTATGTGAAAATGTTCTGATGAAATTACATGCTATCAGAATATGGCCTTAGATAAAAGTAAGAGGCATTAACAAAAGTATCTTCCCATGACTTTTAGATCTTCCAGAACAAGGGAGATAGAGATTGGTTTTCCCCTCCTCAATTCAACTGAAGACCTAATTCCTCCAAGTTTTTGAGTTGTCTCCCTGTGATCTGAGCATTGCCTCGCCATCTCCTGCATCACCATCACATCTTCCTTTGTCTTCTCCTACTCTCCCTTCCTTACCACTCAACACCCTGTCTCTTTGCTGTTTCTGGAACACACCATGCACACTCCCTTTCATAGATAATGTCCTTGTAATTCTCACTACCTGTAACTCTATTCTGCTATCTGCTCATGTTAATAATGTCCTCAAATCTTCTCAGTATTTTCCCAAGTATCTCCTTCCCAGGGAGAATTTCTCTCTTTAAAATGTCAACCTTCCATCTCCCATCTCAAAAATACTTATGATTCTTTTCCATTTTTATTTTTCTTTTTCACATGTATTACTTTCTAACATACTTTCTTCTTTCTTTCTTTTCATTTTTTGAGAGAGGACACAGAGATAGAGAGAGATCAATCCTATTTAGTTTTTCATGTGATTTTTGTTGCTCCACCGCTTTGCTGTGGGCATGGTTGTTGGGGTTCAAACACATGTACCTGCGCATGCCAGGCAAGCACCATAATCGCTGAGCCACTACTCCAGCCCCTTAGCATACTTTCTGTATACTTCATGCACCTTTCTAGCACCTTTTTTTATTGCTTGTGTGCCTACTCTAATGTAAGTTCTATGGGTGCATGCTTTTTGTAATTTTTTTGTGTATATATAAATATATATATATATTTTATTTTTTGCTTGATCTTGACCCACTTTTTCCTTTTCTGTATTTTCTGTATCTGGAAACACTATATTTAAATATTTAACCATGGAAATTGTAAAACATCGTGGCCTTCAGCTCCACTTTTTGTCAAGATGACCTCTATGAGATTCACATGCATTCACTTTTTTGCTTTCCTTTCATGTTAAATCAGCCTTCCTCAGTTTCACTTCCTCACTTCCCCTTTCACTGTGCACCACAAGGAAATCAACATACTTTGGATTGCCATTTTTTTGTAATGTCCTTCTTTCTTGGGCCCTGGTCTTTATTTCAGTTAAAAAGCTACCAGATTGGAAAACTATCTCAGATCCACAAACTCTGCGAATCATGACTCTGAATAAAGGAAACCTCCCTCAGCCTCCTGGTCACCCATCTTGACTCTGTTAGAGGATACAGATTGAGCTCTATTCTTATTGGTTGTCCATCTGTTTCACCTCTAGGGAATTCACAGTCTAGTAATTATTTCCTGTAATTCTCTGAAAATAAGGCCTTTTTGGCTGCCAATTCATTCGACCTTGACACTCATTATAATGATCGTGTGCACCTTGCTTCTGACAATTGTTTTCAATTTTCTTCTTATTGTTTTGGATCACATCCTAAATTCTACATTCCTGTAAGTAGGCTGAATTCTGTAACAGCATGTCCTGCCATCATTCCTATCTTACGTAGGAGGGTCACCACACAAATCCTTACTAAATAAGGTGACCTTCTTATAAGTACATTTCTTGTCCCATAACAAATGTGTCCTTCTGACAATTCTGAGAAATATAATTATCTGATGAGTTTAGTAGTTTTGTGTAATATTTCCACAGAAATATGCCATTTCTTTGGGAGTTTGATTCAGTTTTCCCAGCTTCCATGTTCTTGCACATTAGCTTCATTTGTATAGAACTTTTTCTATGCAACTAGAAGCTATGCAACTTAAAGCAAGTTTCTATGCAACTTAAAGCAAGTTTACTTCATCATCTGAAGTTTTGTCAGAGAATTATATTCTGTGCTTAAAAAATTCCTCTATTTGTTAGATTCTCTTTTATTCAACTATGCATTTTGCCTCTTTGTTTTAAACCCTTGCATACACCAGCTGATACAGTTATCTGAACTCCGCAGTTCCTCCAGAATGTACTCTTTTCCCTTCATCAACAGTCCTGACATATCTTGATCATATTGTGCCTTAGTCCTAGTGATTGACTAGTGATCAGCAAACAGATCTTGGAGCGGCACATACATTATTGAAAGAGAAAGTTTGGGATTTCTCCAAGCACTGAGGGATTTCTCACTCATAATATGGAAGATTGGGGTACTTCCCCATTCTCAGGGAACTTACCTGAATTTAAGAATTTAAAATTTCCTGGTGAATCAATTTAGATATTGCCATATCCAGTGTCAGATCCTATTCTTAACAACTAGTAAGAATGAAATTGACCTCGGTAGAGCAGACCTTTGTTAGTTAGCTTTGTTAGTATTTGGATGCTCATTGGACCTAGCAATTCTTATAAGTAAATCATGGGTATGGTTTTCAACTCTCTCTGTCTTCCTGCTGAAGAAAATCTGAGTTTCTTTATATTGGCTACTATGGATGCCCTCTGGCTTTCATATTTAGTATTTAATTGCTTCCCAGAGCATCAATTAACAGTAGGAACTGAATTTCATTGTCCTTGTAGCTATCATTTCCTAGATATTTCCTGAATATACCAATATATACGATACCCTAAATAGTTTCCTTTCTCAGATACTCTCTCCTGGCTTAGTACCTATACCTATTTTACCACTGTGCTGCTATCTTTTGTCAGAGGCTTTCTGTTCTCTGCCAATAACCTATGTTGTGGTCATCACTGACAACCAAGAAGCAAGTTACCCAACTCTGAAACCTAATGTAGAGCTCTGTTTTGTCAAATATCCCCTGTAACCAACTGTTGCATGCCATATTCTCCAGGAAGTGGACTCTTAAACCAAGATAAGAATGGAGGACGCTGTTATGGATTGCTTTAAGAAATAGTATCTTTGGGGCTGGAGTGGTGGCTTGGAGGTTGCAGTGCTTGCCTAGCATGCACGAGTACACGAGTTCAAACCCCAGCATCCACGTACACAAGAAAGTGTCTGAGTAATGAAGGTTACTTGAAAAACTAAATAAAAATTGCTTCTCTTTTTTTTCTCTCTCTCTCTCTCACTGTCCCCTCTTTCTTAAAAGAAAAAAAAAAGAAAAGAAAGAAATAGTATCTATTAAAAGGAAGTGAAAAAGCATTATTGAGAAAAAAGAGTTGCACTTTGATACACTCCTAAACAAAGCATCAGCTAGCACATAGGGGATTCTGGAGACAGAATGGCCTTTCAGCATTTCTCCACTGGGAGAAAAGGAGCTGAATTATATTTGTGTACTTGATTGGTCTCTGAATGTGGGCTGCCGCTGGAAAGAATGCAACCTTGAGTGAAGCGATTTTCATCAGTAAAAATTGTCCCCAAGATATATTTCAGCAGCAGCTCCAGCAACTGAGAATAAACCTTCATTCCTGAAGGGGTAGCAGGTCAGGGCACCATAATGTCAAATATCAGTTCTAGCAAGTTAGTTTTATTTCATACACAATAGTTGCTCATCGCATTGATGCAAATTACGAAAATTGGCATTGTTTTTTTTTACTTATTACTCCCCCCACTTATCTCAATTTATTGAACAAATTCCCTAGATGCCTGATTCTTTATTTAAACTATAAATAGATTTAAAGTGGGATTCCATTTCATTGTTCAATGATTTCCCTGTGCAAACTGTATCAGACTGTGAGAGACCTACATTGCTAAGACAGAGCACTGTAAGAAGTGCAATTTATTTTTTCCCAAGCATATGTTGCATATTGTATTTCATTGATTTATCCATTAGCTAAATGCTAAAAAAAATCCCTATTCTCTTGCTGATAATGTGCTTAGCAGCTGAGAAATGAGAAGTTTATAAAATAGATAATATACTTTCCTTAATGAAATGATGGGGGAAAGAACACATATCTGTGTGTTCATTTGTGTATTTGGAGATTTTTTTCTTCAAAAGTGCTGCAGTAATTCACACCTTTTATCTATAGGTTCAGATGGGCCTGCAAAACGCTGTAACTCTGGAAACATAAAGAATTTATTAACCCTTTGCAAGGATTCTACTGGAGATCATTCTTATGCAAATCCACAAGCTATTCTGAAAGCTAGCCAGATATGTACATAAAAGAAAACCATGAGATATTTGCCACCAGAAAGCTCAGCAAAATGTTCACAAAAATAAAATAGAAATTTAAAGATATCCTTATGATTGCAAAGTGTTGTAATAACAGGGTATTGAAGAATATCTGATCAGAATGAACATCAATGTTTGCAAAATTAGATTTGGAAGCCAGACTGTTTAGTATATTAAATTTAAGCTAAATAATGAGCTAAGTCAGAAAATGGATTTTTGGGGGCTGGAGCCATGGCTCAGTGGTTATGGTGCTTGCCCAGCATGTGCAAGTACATGGGTTCAAACCCCAGCACCATGTACACAACTAAGTGTCGGAGCAATGACAGCCATGTGAAAAACTCAATAAAAATTGATTCTCTCTCTCATTCTCTCTCTCCTCTCTTTCTCTCTCTCTCTCACTGTCCTCTCTGAAAAAAGAAAAAAGAAGAAAATGGATTTTTGTGCTTACCTTTGTGAGAATGAAATTTAGAATTTTAAATATTTGTATTTCCAATCTGTCATTTTCTTACAAAAGAAAATTAATCACCATTATAATTCTCTGTTACCTGTTACCATGATTTCTGAGCACTTATTTCACAGTAAACATATTACACATCATACATTATGTACCCCAAAACATGACTGTGCTCATTTCCCTTTCAAAGTGCAGCTTGCCTCTGATGCTGCTGTTTCTTTAGCAGTCTCCTTCGTCTGTTTTTTAAAAAACTTGCATATTCTGACATTTTTATTTTTTCAGCATTTTTTCAAAGATTTTTTTTTAAAATTCCACATATAAGATATTGCAATCTATTTCTTTCTGTGTAAGGTTTATTTTACTTAGCTTACTCTTTTCCAGAATCATCTATGCTGTGAAAACAGCAGGATAGTTTCTTAAGATTGAATCATGTGTGTGTTTGTGTGTGTGTCTGTGTGTGCACACACAAAGACAACTTATGGATTGGTAAAAATTCTTGCCATAATAAAATGCTGCCTTTTTATTTTGTGGGTCATTTCTTTTGCTGCACACAGTTTTAGTTTGATATTGTCTCATTTATTTTTTAGCTTGAAATTTTAAAGTGTTATTCCAAGTCATCTTAGTTATCTCACACACCTCAGTTCTATTTCTTATATCATCCCATGTGATTTAATGCTTATTGGAAACCATAACTGCTCCTTAATTTATTCTCATTTTTACCTAAGCAATGCTCTAGCTGTCCCTTGTCTGCGGTAACATTTTAAATCTTGCCATCAATTGGAACTCATACCTGGACAACTTATGACAAAAGACATTTTGTATCTCCCAGAACAGAATTAGAAGTAACCCTCTAACTGTAACCTCCACAATCATAATTTGGTTTCAGATTAATTCAAACGTTTGTTTCAGTGACTTTACCTTTGAATTCATCCTCAGAATAATCAGAATAATTTTTTTTTCTGTCTGCAATACAAAATTCATCATATTATTTACAATTCAAGGAATTTCTATAAAAAATCATAATAAAGATAATTATAGCTTATTAACATTTTGCGTCTCACTAGAATAACACAAATATTATAAATAACAGAAATGTGACAACAAGTGACAACATGTTGTTTTTTAATTAAAATAAATTTTTAAAATTCATCAAGGTCAAAATCATAAGGTAACATATTTTGCCTACTTCTTTTTTTCCTTGTCTTTTTATCTAAGAGTAAACAGTTCTTGTGTGCCAAAACGAGTTCTCTTTTTTCTGGCCTTGTTGCTACCAACTAAATAGAGCTTGATGAGTTTCTACCTCTGTCTCATTGTTCATCGATAAAATACCAATGCTTTGGACAGGATGATGCCTGAAGTTTGCTTTATTTCTTTTACTTTGGCTTTCTTTTCTTCTGCTTTTCATCTTATTTGAGAGGGAGAAGCACAGATGGGGAGGAAAAGATCTTGAGCTGAGGATGCTATTACTCCTAAACTTTATTTTTTTCAATTTCAAAATAGAAACTTCTTGCTTTGTTTAGATACGAAGTGTTGCCAAAAACTCATGTCTGAGACAAAGCAGGAATGTTCACAGGAGAAGTGACTAGATTGTAGGAGTCATAATTTAACCGGTGGATTAATCTACTTGATGGATTAATCATTTAAAACGACTATGATACTGTGGGATAACTATAGACAGGTGGGCTGTGGCTGGAAGAAGTATATCCCTGGGCTGTGCCCCTGAGGTTTATATTTTCTTCCTGGTACCTCTCTCTCTTTTTTTTTCTCTCTCTGCTTCCCAGCTGCCAGGAACCCAGGAGGTTTCTTCTGTCATGCCCTTCTGCCATGGCGTTTTGCTTCACATGGGCCCAAAGCAATGGAGTAAGCTGACCATGGACTGAACCTCTGAAACCGTAAACCCAAAATAAATTTCTCCTCTTCTAAGTTGTTATTTTCAGGTGTTTTGGTCACAACAACTAAAAAATGTTCTAATATAGCTCTCTTTATGTATCAAAGGGAAGTTCATGATTGGGGATTATGGGGAATATGAGAAAAAGAGGAAGAAAGTTCATGAGATGGGAGCAAAAGAGGTCTTTTTACATACTGTCACATTGCACTGACGTCAACATTGCACGTAGGAGAGCTTTGCAGAATTCCACACATTTAAAACTCAGTAAACTCACAATTTGTTAATTCTTTACCCTGAATGCAATCCTTTCTCCGCTATCCCACCCCAGTGCGCCCCTCTGTGTTTCTTTGCACTGTTCTCCAGGAGCTCTCATGTGTTCTCATTTCTTTTCTCTCCACCCTTGCAGGCATTTCCAGAGAAGAGACAAAAGTTGCACATCGTCCTTGAAACATCCAGTTTGGAGTTATTGATTTCATTTCTCTCTAAGTTGTATCTTCCTGCTTTTTGTCTCTGCTGACAGCACCAAACTTTCACACTGTGAATAGATTTAAATGAACAAACAAACGATGGACTCTCAAAAGAATTACAAAGACCAGGAAGGTGGACCTGGAGAGCCTTTCTACGATCTGTAATCCAAGCTCATCCTTTCATAGATGGATGAATTGAGGCCTGACAGGAAGGGAACTTGCCCAGAGTCAAACGTGTTGTGTGTTGCGTAGATTTAATCCTAAACAATATTTCAAATCCTCCAACCTTGTTGGCTTTGTCGTGTCTCAGTGGGCAGTGCCTGCGGGAGCTATTTCTATTGCATAGACCTGATTCTCCTCTGGCGCTTGTGGTTCAGACCAGTCCTGACCTCACATTCCCAAGGATATTTTGGTGTTAGGAAGTATTTAAGAAGGCCTGGTAAAGAATTATCACAGTGCTTCTGCTGATCCCTAGGCTCCAAATTCAGCAGCAGCTTTCTGGATCATTTCCTCATGGACCTTGTTCTATCATCTTATATTATGATTCTGGGAGTTAGTGTCTTTATATATCTCTTTTCATTCTTTGTATTTTAAATCCTGCTGTGTCATAGTAGTTTCATAAAGCATGTTTCTCATCCTCATTTTATCTACTGCCTTTAAAATTTTTTCTCACATATTTTATCTGTTAGGGTGTTTGAACAGCTTGCCTTGTATCTTCTATGTAAATCATGTTTTCTTGAAATTCTTTCAGATTATATAAAATTGATATTTTTCCATTCAGTGAAATTTTCCTCTTAAATACACTTTTTTTTTTGCATATAAGATGCTTATTTTTTTTCCAGTAAAAACAGAACAATAATTTTACATGAAATATACTCTAAAAACATGTATTAACATAGGGAATGCCACTGTTAAAATAGAGATGTTTCTGTAATTATGGCACATTGTATTCTGAAAATTAAAAGTGTTCAGAATTATTTCCCTTAAACATGTTATTTTGACATTTTCAATAATTTTCTGTTATTGAGAATGTATTTTTGGTTATTCTAGATTTTTAAATTTAAGCATTCATGAAAATAGAAAGTCTAAATGACAAAAGGGTACACATATTGTTAAAAGTGTACTACATTCCCAATCAGATATAAAAAGTTCTAACAGCTAAATTATGACATATCTTAAATGCCAATGTGACAAGATGGCTTCAGACTTGCTATCAACATTTACAAATGATTTTCATTTCCAGAATTAAACACAAAATTGACTTAAATTCATCAGTAGCTGATATAAGGGAAAGATTTTGAAATATGCCTCAATTTTATTATGCTTATCAGATTTAAGCTTTCATATGTCTATTTTGTAAACAGTTGAATGGATTTATATAGGCACATAAGATTAAATATTCAGTTTACTTATAATGCTTTACATCTTTAAAATCACAAGATCTGGAATGCGTCAAATTGATTATATTTGGATATCTCTACATTAAGTGTTTCAACACATTACTATATATACATTATAAATATTTAATATATCTTAACAAAAATAAATAAATACCTACAACTAATATCTCCCAAAATGAAAAAAGAATAAGTGATCCAAGTAGCTAAGGTCAGGAAAGTACATATAGGTTACCAATAGCATAAAACAAAATCATAAAGTATCGATGTAAATTAGTCCTACCTTACACATAAAAGACTACAAATTTAACTCCCTTTTGTATTCACAAATGCTCTCTGAACATCTCCAAAAGCAAACCTCAGCAATGCATTATTTAGAGAACAGTACCTAAAACAAAATGACATATAAAGAATAAATCAACAGGCAAAATTCACAAAGAGAAAAAAATCAAACATGTAAACATAAATTTTAGACAAAGTGTGATTTAATAAATAAGATTTAGGAAACTTAAATGAGAAGTAGTGTATATTGTATTGGAAACTGCTATTATTTTTTTTTCCACCTTTATTAGAAGTATATTGCGATACAGGATACAGATGAGGGGGAAACATTGTCAAAACTGTAGCAATCAATGTGTATAAACTTTGATAACCAGGGGTAATGCTAACGTATAGATAAGCTACTATGGGTTTCATCTATTGCCGTTTCCCCCAGAAGAACTCATGTGTTAAATGGGTATCTAGTGTAGGAATAACATCGGCTTCTGGAATGGTTCCCCCATCTTCCCCATCACCAGACTCCTATGAGTTCTTCATATACCCTCCCCCCTCCCCATCCCCTTCCCT
>PVKS010017886.1:0-41122 GCA_004027875.1 Aplodontia rufa
TCAACTAAAGCATTTTAAGTATGATGGAACATTAAATGCTTGCATGCAAACAGTAATAAATACAGATGAATCCATGTCTTGAACTGCCACCAATGTAATGGAAGCTATTTGTCAGCAGGTTTGCTCAGCGTATGGAATATGTTGTGGCTAAAGTTTGCAGTACGGGGGAGGAAAGGACAGCTAGCAACTTCATCAAATAAGATGATACTTTCCATAGTGAAGACAGATGATTTATTTGAATTAAATGTTTAAAAATTAGCTGGACACAGATCAACACTGTGAAATATAAGAAGGTCAAACTATAAAAGAATTAATAAAAAATTTCAGCACATTGACATTAGGTCAATTAGTCATCTAAAATAAGGGGAATGAAGTTGCAATTGTTCTGTTCCATTTTAGGTAGGCATGTCCGTATCAACAGAGACACATGAAGGCAAAACAACTACATTCTTTTAAACACGTCCAAAGTGGAGACATTATCCTAATAAATGATTGCCTTTGAACATGTCTGAGTTATTGGTGGGATTTGCCTATAGTTGACACAGTGAAGATGACATTAATCAGGTTCACCTAAGTATTAGTTTGAGTTTGGGTAGCAGCTTGTCCTAGACTATCCTTTGAGAGACCCTTATCAGTTCCATGGAAGGGGCAACATAATAGCGCAAAGGTTAAGAAAAGCATCTTAGGTTTATGCTACTTACCTAAATGACCATAACCCCTAATAGAAGACTACACTAACTTGCTAAAATTCCTAATTTTCACATCATTTCTATAATAGCTGCTTTCCTTCGAGCTGCACTGTCCAACATGGCTGCAACCAGCCGCATGTGACTATATAGAACATTTGATATATGACTAGTATCAATTGAGATATACTCTAAGTATAAAATATACAGTAGACCTTCAAATTAATATGAATAAAAGAATATAAAATCTCATTCATTTTTAATGTTCTTGTTTAATTGATAACATATTTAATGATAATATTTTACCTATATTGGCCTAAATGAAGTTAACTTTGATTATTTTATTTTCTAAAATGTGACTATTAGAGCTTTTAAAATTATACATGTGGTTCACATGGGACTCATATATGATTCTATTGAACAGTACAGCTCTAGAGAATGTTTTTCCTTTTTGATCACAGACTGCACTTTTTTAAAACTTCATTTTTATAACAAATTCTCTATATTTATTTGTTTATTTTGTGGTGATGGGGATGGACCTCAGGACCTTGCACATGCCAGACAAGTTCTGCCACTAAACCACATCCCCAGCCCAATAGACTAAACTTTATTTGTAACTATGCTATCAGAAAACAACCACTGCCTGACAAAAAAGCACAATCACTGTTTACAAAGAATCCAATGGTTGCAAGGAAGAAAAAATGCTTGAAACACTAAACCAAATTAAAAAACAAAGAAAAAAATTAAGGGGTTCACATACAGTAACGAAAAGCTGATTAGTTTACTAGACCTTAACCGTACCCCTAGATCTTAACACTTTCTGTTCCATACACGTTGTAGCCTTCTCTGTATGTAGCGTAATTCTGAGTGTTGCTGGCAGGAGCAGGCTTAAAGTTTTGGGTGTTCTTTGTGAGTTTCATGCGTTTGGACTCTGCCCGTGATTTGTAACAGAATTCTATCAAAGCCACCATCATGGCCAGCCCCAGACCTCCGACAAGTATATAGAAAACGCCTGCCACATTGCTCAGGCTCAGAGCGCTGGTCTTGTCCTAAGAGAAATGAACAACACGATTAGTTCTTAGGAAAAGCAAAGGCAATGGAACATTATAATACATTACAACAGCATAGGATAGTTCTAAATCATCAAATAACTGAACATTGATGTGTTATGACTCAACTCTGGCAACTGGCTTATGTTTCACAATAACCAGCAAGATGGTAGATTGTGCTTCTGTTGACAGTTTTGAGCCTCACCTAAATGTCCTTTTATTTTCATTCCTTATGGCTCTTAGTACCTCAAAATGGCATTCAACCACTAAACAAGACAGCACTTGGCCATGGGAACAAAAGAGTAAACACAAGCATAATTTATTCCTCTGCTGGCTTCAAATAAACACCATTTTCCAGAGTTGAGCTGTGACATAATCTCTACAATGTAACACTCTTTTCATTTGGAAACTTGAAGCACTCTTTCCCCTCTCTGCCCGGCAACACCCCTTTCTCCCTTGTTTTCTCTGTGACAAACTTTGTCAATAACTGATCTTTAAGATACCAAGTGAGAGTATTAGAGGTTCCTGATATTCTTTTCTGGGAAGTTACTTCATGAGGGTTGGTTTTAAAAGAGTTAAACATCATCTTTCCCCTAGTGACTGAGAAGTTGCTCCCCTTAGGAATTGGTTGCTAAGTTGTCATTCTAGTCAAAATTAGGGCAGCAAGTCTTTGTGCTGCTGGGCCAAGGGCACAGCACAAAGAATTGGCTCCATTCCATTTTCCTGGATGTTTAAGCAAAGTGTCAGGAGGACCCACTGGGTCCTGGATTGGCTCTACACAAATCAGAAAGCTTTCCAGTAGGCTGATTATTTTTTTTTTTAAATCCAGCTCATTTTTAGGTTTTACTCCAGGGAATGCAAATAATATATTTAAAAATACTATAGTTATCTGCTTTCTATTTGATATGGGGAAAAAAATCAAGGAAGCCGGTCAGTGACTTTCAGGTCAAAATGCAAATCTAACTAAGCTATCTGCCTATATGAAAAAGTAAATACTGAATTGCTTAACCATGGAAAGAAAAAAGTTGGTGTCTTGAGTCCTACCTTGAGGTAGGACACACCAAGGGCCAGGAGTCTTTCTTTGAAAAATAAAATAAAATAAAATAGCATTTTGTAGTCTTTTTAGAGGGAATGCAACCATTTTGCTGCTGAATGTAATTGGAATATTCAAATTATTAAGCCAGTGAATTTTGAGCATGTTATTTAAATGATAACACCATGAACAGATGATGGCCATTTCTGTCTCTCAATACTGTGGTTCAGCTAGTTCCGGTTTATTTAAATTAATAAATGTAAAGACAACACGGCCTTGTCCTTCTGATCCTTGGAATTAAATTACATTCAGGGAAGGGACGTAGGGGTGCTTCATGATCACTCTCTTAGGATGCTTCATAGCCAATCTTTTAGGATGAATGACAGGCGGGCAGTAAGAATTTCTGTCATGTATGAAATAATAGGTCATCTCCTTATGGAGACTGGTGAGGCTATCTGCAAGGATGTTCCACAATCCATTAGGAAATGGACTAATTTCTGGTACTTCCTCTGCCATCATATTCACATACGTGTGTGGTATTTAAAGTGGGAAAAGATCCGTTGATATAAACCATGTAAGTTGTGGCAATGAGAATAGTTTTCAGTTCCACATATGTAAGTTTTACAACATTTGCAGAATTCTCTGATGTGGACATAGAAAACCAGTAGCAAAATGGTTCATTGCACAGGGAAAATGAGTGGCATTTCATGAAATGAATTAACTGATACCACAATATTAGTTCAAAAAAAGGAAAAGGCAAAAATTGAAACTAAAAAGAACTTTCTTAGGGGAGCGAAGGGGGGCAGGAAGGAGGCGGGGAAGAGTGTTTCATGCTCATCAATGTGATGTTATCCTGACAATGTATACCCTTCAGGAGCATGCGACTAAATTTTAAAAGTATTACGTACAGAGATTCAAATGACACCTTTGGAAGAGAGAAGTGTGACAGACTTAATGAGATTCAAAATCCAAATACATATGCTGAATTCAATATGACAGCAACTGGGAGGAGCTAATCATTCTGCTTGCAGAGACCAGTCTGTTATTTGTTTGACTGTTTTCAGATGGGACAGACATAATATATTAATAACCAAAGGTCTTTACAACTACAAAGTCTCTGACACTGTAAGAGGTTAAGAAAAAAGTACTGTCACAACTGGATCTTTTTTTTTTTAGTTGCTGTTGTTTTATTTTCTCTTTGAACTTTAAAATGTGAAATACAGTAAAACCCCCTTATAACACAGCTCATTAGTTTTTAGCTTTGGAAATGCAGTGGGCCAGACTGAGTTCCCTAATCATAGCAACAGCTCTATAGAGTCAACAATTGAAGTCATGTGGCAGGCCTCTGAGGCTGATGTTTGCCTTATTCCTTTAGTGCTGGTGTTATAAAGGGGTCCCACTGTGTAGGGAGTGTGTGTTGGGAAGGAAAGCCGTTTTGGGATAGAAAATAAACAATGGGTCAAAATGTGATTGCTAATCAGTACAAAAAGACCTTCAGCGACTGACCTTACTCCCGGAGTCCTTGGCTCCACATTCCCCCTTATCGTACCACCATTTGTTTTTCAGCTTGTCTAAGATGCCTTGTTCACTGAGTTTCAATACTGCAAGGTTTACAGGCGTTCTTCACGTGGGAAATAACATAAATAACATTATATTATGTTATTTTATGTTATTCAAGCTTCAAACTACTTTAAAACTATAGAAAGCGATAAAGCAGGGGGCCCTGGCCACAGAGTAATTTTAGACACTGCAGGCAACCTGAGCATTACCTTATAAAAAGTTAACACTACAGCAACGCTATATTTACCAGGGCCTGCCCATATCGCTTTGAGTAATCGGCACACACTGTTAAATAATGAGGATAGAAAAAAAGGCACTCCTTGGATAGGCTGTGTGTGGTGAGGAGGGTCTCCCCTCTAGTGACAATAGTCGGCGGCAGTTTGCTGTAGCTTTGTGACAAGGTGTGTTAGGTTTGATCTAACTGGGTGTCTTGTTTTACTTCCAGACAGAAAGCAATTTTTATGGGGGAGTTGGGGAGGAAATGGGGCCAGAAAGGGGAGCATTTCCAAATTTTGGACTGAGACAAATGGATGAATCTGAAGAGAAAAAACACCCTACATAAATAATGTGCCTTGTGTCTCTAGTTTCACAAATCTGTTGTCCTGCTGAAAATGATCCCAGAAAGAATTATACTACATACATGTCCTCGTTTCACAACATGTATTCTAAATTAGACACTTACTGGTTTTTGTATTAAAGGTGTAATGCGGATCTCTGAGATCTGGATAAGAGAAGTATGATGTAAAAACTGGCCTATTATAAGGCTGGAGCAGTGGCTCAGCGGTTATGGTGCTTGCCTGGTATGCACGAGTATGTGAGTTCAAACCCCAGCACCACATATACAACAAAGTCTCGGAGCAACGAAAGCAAATGAAAAACTAAATAAAATTGATTCTCTCTCTCTCTCTCTCTCTGTCTCTCTCTCTCTCATTGTCCCTCTCTCTTTAAAAAAACTGGCCTATTAGTTGTTTTTGTATTATTGACTTCTTGTCTGTCTGTTTTGGTCATATGTCTGTGGTCAATGCTCAATACAGATCACCAGACAGTGGGCCAGATTGTTTGAAGATGGAATATTAATATGGCATGATGTAAAATGGCAAAAAGACTATGGCCCTGTTGGGTAGCAATGTGCAGGAATAGTTCAGATAATTTGTTCTAATATGAGAAGACTCCCTCAACTGAGAGGCACACATATCCCAAGAGGCCAGGCCACTGTCCCTTAGTCCTTCACTGCTGAAAGTATAAGGACTGTTTGGAGTCACAGGGCAAATAAGTAAAAACCTATGAGTCCTAAAATAAAGATTTTCTCTTTCAGAGATTATTTTTTTTCAGCTGTAAAATAAGAACAATGACCTTTACCTTGTCTTCTTCTTAGAGTTATTGCATTTTAAATGAAGACTCTCTAATAACTTGGGTAAAAATGTGTTGTATAGGAAAAATAGCATAATTTTATTATGAAGCAATAAGCAATGTGTTCAGATTTATGTGAATAATATTGCCAATACTAGTACATGTTAATCTGAATAGCAACTTGCTTAAAGGAGAAAATCAGACAAATTTGTGTAGCCATGAACATGCATTAAAATGTATTAGCTTATTTTGGATAAATTGGGCTCATTAACATATCCAGTTACCGACAAGACTTCCTATGGGCACAAACATCTGGCCTCTATTCTACTAAGTCGCAAAGTCTATTTCCTTTCTTCCCCCATTTACTGTTGAGAGCAAAGGAGCCATTTCATATTGAGATATTCTGAGATATGTATTATTATTTTAAAGTAATATGCAATTTCAGAGTACTTGAGATTTGTAAAAACTATAAATGTTTAGTGGCAGGGAGGTGATATTTTCTTGGTTACTGCAGGGCCTAGCCGCCAGAATATCTGCATTCTATATCTCTCAAGGAAATTGGGATTCTTTTATACTTTACACAAGTTCCTTCAATCAATGCTTAAAATCCTAGGCTTCTCAAAAGCTAACCACAGTTACTTGGAATACAAAGCAACAAAAGATACTGAAAACTTGGAGCTTCTTTAAGTTATTATTATCAGTGAAAGTTTAAGTCTTAGTTTTTTTAAAGGCCAGACAAGCCATCTATGACTCAGAGATCAATGTTGTAGCTGGTTCTTTGCTACTGCTAACCATCTGACCCCTTTTCTACCTTCTGTCCCCTGTTATTTATTATCTCATCACTACAATTTCTCCCCTACTGCTATGCCTTAAGCCAGGTACTGACATGAGACTTAGAAAAGTGGAAATTGGCTCAGGATGCAGGAGAATATTTTTTCCAGTGACACAGGGTAGACTGAGCTCATCAGGACCACAAAGAAAAGTAGAAAACATCTTCTTTTTTCTAAGTGGATCTTATTTTTTCTGTACATATTTTTATTCATTTATTTTTTATTTATTTTTCCACTTTTTTGGTGCATTATAGTTGAACATAATGGTGTGATTTATTGTTACATATTTGTACATGCGCACAATGTAACAGTATAATTTGGCCAATATCCCTTTCAAGCACTTTCCCTTTCTTCTTCCTTTGTGTTTCCTCTTAGTCTTCTTCTTCTTCTTTTTTTATTACAAAGGATGCAGTGTCTTCTCACTGCTCTCTAAGCCCTTACCAGGTGCTGTCCTCCTTTCAAATCTATATTCTTGAAACTATGTCCTCCTCATTTAAAGTCCTATGTTCTTGAAATTATTTCATTCAATTTCTTCAGAACTGCTGCTCTATTTGATTCTAAGAACAATGAAGTCTGATTAAAGGTTCTCACACTAGAATCTAATGGAGAAGTCCTACTTTCTCTAGAGATCCTGGTTTTAAAAGACATTTGTCAACCTTTAAGTGAGCTAGATCGGAAAAAGTATAGTACGTTAGTTTAGAGCAGTGGTTCCCAAAGTATGGTCCGGGGACCCCTGGAGGATCCTTGAAACCCTTTCACTAGAGGGTCAGTGAAGTAAAAACTTTTTATAATATAACTAAGATATTACTTGCCCTTGTCATGATTATTTGTTCATATTGTACAGTGGAATTTCCTAGAGGATACATGAAATATAAAATCACAGTAGATCGGGTAAAGAAACAGAAATGAGAATCCCATTCTTTAATAATGAGCCAGATAATAAAGAAATTTGCAAAAACATAAGACGGTATCACTCTTCTCACTATTTTTTGGCTTTGGAAAATAGGATTATTTCATAAAAGTATATTATTTGTGCTGACATATATTGGATTTATTATTTTTAAATGAATCAATGAATTCAATCTTTAAAAAGTCATCAGTTTTAATATCTGATGTGTAAATATTAATGACATAATACACATAAGCAAAATCTTTTGCGGGGGAGCTAAGTAGATAGCTTAGTAATAGAGTGCTTGCTTGGCATTCGCAAGTCTTTGGCTTCCATCCCCACTACTGAAAAACATTTTTGGGGGTTCCTAATAATTTTTAAGACTATAAAGGAGTCTTGGGACAAAAAGTTTAGGCACTAGTTTTGGAGGAAGAAAGTTTCTTTTCCTGTGCTAGAGGTCTATGCCATTATGCCCACCATAGAATCTTGCCAAAATTCAGGTTTAACATACTGTCAACTTACCATCCTACTTCTGATGAATGACTTATCCCTGCCTTAGGCCATCCAGTGTCTTTCACAGAATGGCTAGTAGCTTCTCTCTACTCCCATGGCATCCACAGTTACAGTGGATGTTACCTTAGAGTAATTCACTTAGGGGATTTTTGTCCTCCAGAGGACATTTGGTATTACCTGGAATCATTTTTTGTTGTTATTGTTGTCACAACTGGGTGGGGGAATGCTACAGGCATCCAGTTGGTAGAGGCCAAGGATGTGGCTAAATATCCTGTAACACTCAAGACAGCCCCCAAAACAAAGTATTATCTGGTCCCAAATGTCTTTAATGCTGACATGGAGAAATCTGGCCTTAGATAGTGCAAATCTCCTCTGAGATATCCCAGGATGTTAGAGAACTCTGACAAATGATATACCCCAAGAAATTTAGTCTTTGAAAAAAAATCACAGGGTTTATGAAATCTGGCAGGGAGCCAATGAGCATTTAGGAACTTCTAAACAAAAATGAGGGAGAAAAACAAACATTTCAAGTAGCAGCACAGCTAAGGAGCATAAAAGCTGTAATCAGAAATCACAGATAATACCACTTAACAAGGTTAGGATAGCTGCCAAGAAAAGAAAGTACTTTAAAAGGCAAATCTTCTAGAACTGCATGTTACTGTGTGATAGGTTTCCAAAATGGTACAGAGAAACTGCTTTTATCCATATTATTTTCTCTCTTTCTATATTTTATTGGATTGCATTACCTACTTCAACCGAAATCAGCCCAAGAATGTACTGGGCTCCTTTACCCAAAGCACATGCATGTGTGCGTGCACACACACACACAACACATTTATATTTCAAAGAAAAGGGAATTAGGTGGGCATTTGATCATTTGAAATGAACGAATAAAAAATAAATTAAAAATGTTATTTTTCCAGGAAGCCATTTTTGCTTCTCACTCCAATGTTTTCTCTTCCTTCCATCATTCTCTACCTTGCCTCATTATTTATTCCTATATCTTGTGAGTCCCTCTAGACTATGTGCTTCTCAAGGGCAGGGATCATGGTTTATGCATCTCTATCCCCATTTAGAGTACTTTTCTCAATGAATACCTGTTAAATTGATAACTCTCTTTTAGCTTTTTATTTTTTTCCAACCTAGTGCCTTCACATAATAATAATGATAATTATAGATCAAGTTTAATGGTCACCCCAAGAAAGTAGATTTCTGGTCTCCCTTTGTAAGTAAAGAAACTGAGTCTCAAATAGATTAAATGGTCTGCTCAAGTCTCTATAGCAAATTAAGGGTCAGGCCAGAAGGCAAATTAATATGTACTGAACTCTGTATGGTGCAGTCTCCGATGGAACACATAAAAGAGTAGCAGCCCTCCCTTTCACTCTTTAGGATTAGATGTTCCTAATGATTTTTTTCTTCAGGGAGTACTGTTCCCCAAATAACTAGCAACCTCACAGGAGCATATTTTGCAGCTGGGGCCTTTAACTAAGATGCAGCAATATGTCTCCAGGGTAATGCTTCTAGCAATTACTGAAGGCCCTTAACTGGTACTTGAGAGAATTATAAGTCAGAAATATTTATTGTACTCACCTTAATAGAGAAGAGAAAAAATTAAACAAAGTAGGTCAGATTCCTATCATGGGAATTAGTCAAGCATTCTCCCTCTGAAGGGCTTGCTATGAACTTTTGCTGAGCACAGCCCTCCTAAGACAAAGACACAGGTCGGCAGCCTTTGGGGAGAAAGTTGGAAGAATTTGTGAAGTAATTTCAGGGGCTCTGGGAATAACCCCTTGCCCAAAAATGTTTTTCTCATTGATATATAAAATTCCAGCATTAGAATTTTACAACTTTAAGTCTTTGAAATATACTTAATTGAAATATAAAAATCTTCTTTAAAAGTGGGGAATGAAGCAAAGAGTGACTATTTACAAACTACAACTCTTTGTTCTATTTTGTTTAAAAAATGTTAGAAGGGGAAGAAAGAATGTTAAGTTCCCCTAAGAAGAAAATGTTTTATGTCACATTAGTTATATAAATGCATTTACTGATCAGACGGAGAGGGCATTAACAAATATGAATTAGGCAGTCATTTAAAAGCATGCAAAGGTAACGCTGATTTGTGTCAGGATATTGATTCCTAAATATGGAGAAGAGTCATGGAGTGAAATCTGTTTATTTATTTTTACATGTAGGGGTAACACTATAATTCATAATGCTTTGATAAGGAGTTCTATTTTTGAAGGAAACATTATTGGATGATAGACATTTCTGTTTATCTCTGTCATCCACACCTGGCAATAACTCAGCTACACTGGACTGTGCTCACAGTCCAAGGCATCCACCCACCCCTGATGGTAGTTGTTTAGATTCCAGGCTTAGTTGCTGAGATGTACCAACCAATTGCTGCAAAGAATCAATGTTATCTTAGTGATGATAAACCTTACATATGGGGAAAGCTTTAGGATAAGAACACCATTGTTGTTGTTGTTTTCTTTGAAAACAGAAGTTATTTATTTAAAAGAGTAAAATAAGTAAGACTTTTAATATATGTCAAAGGGACTGTCCAATTTGATTTGAAATTTCAATTTCAGAAAATACTTGAAAGTAATAAAGTAGCTTGGAGCCATGTTGGATTCCTTATTGTGGATAAAGAAACTTTGACAGAACGATGTGAGGGTGTTAAGTTTCCCCATGGGGAGGAAAGAAAACTTGAGTCTTGTGAATAAATTACCAAGTTGATTCCTCCAAATAATCTGATGATCCTGGAAGGATTGAGAGAGGAATTTATACTATGAATATGGTTCTGGGACTGAAAACTATAGGAATCCAGGTGTGGTGTGGTTTATCCACCTGAGAGACTGTGAGATATATTCTGCTCTAAATGGCCCTGTGTTGCCTTTCTGAGCAGGGATACCTAAGAGCAAATGCTCAACTAATTAATGATTCCAGAAGATCTTTAGTGTTACCCTCAGGAGAGATAGATACATGTGCAAATATGTAGGTTATAAAGACAAGATCACGGAGAAGTAGAAAAAATATATGAGCATGGATGGTACATTCGTATCCTTAATTAGAAACCTTTTCTGACAATACAGTATCTGGAAGATGAAAATGGAAACTTCCCAGCCTGCAAGGGAAGTCCTTCCCTCATGCTATCCCTTATCTAAAGCTCTAAGTTACTTGCTTCTTGGTACCTAGGGATTTTTTGAATAACTTTTCAAAAATATCTTTGGCCCAGTAGTAGAAGAATAGTTCTTCTCACTTTTTCTGGCTTTTTTTTTTTTTTGGCAGAAGCCATTTCAGGCTTTCATGATGATAAGCTGCATTTCTCAATCACTCACATAGTGACAAGTCACCCTTCTCAAAAACATCCAAACTTTTGTGGAGAAGCCCTAGCATTACTTGGGATATACAGGCATGTGTGGGCAGCAAGACCTGCCCAAGATGGTCTTGTTTCATGTAGTTGAAGTCACTTGATGATCAAACAAAAGAGGAATCACTGCTGAATAACAGGATTTACTAATTCTTTTTTTGTAGGTTTTAACTTGGGTATACGTAGTGAAGGGATTTACCTCTCCACATAGCAGCTGTTGGTGGCTATGGCAGTTCAAAATATGCCCTAGAGTACACTAGTGTCTGAAGCCCTTTTACAAAATCTCTACCCACATCTTTTCATAGGGCTTTCTTTATGCAGAATTGCATGGGAATGAAGGTTTAAGTCACTTCAGTCTTTCTACCGCTGGATCACCCTGAGCTTTGTCCCCAACCTGGGAGAATGTGCACACATGACTGATAGCACTACTAGACTCTGACCACCCAAGTGACCCTAATTCCATAGGGTTATCAGCTACAATGATTTGCAGAATTACGCAGTGCTAGGCTGCTAGATGTTGCTTATAAGAGAGTATTTATAACCACATAGTTCACAAATGTAGCTCAAACCTATTTAACTCCTTGCTAATGGGATCATAATTTAATATAAGTGCAAAGAGCAAATTCAATAATGCATGCATACAACATTAAGAGTTGAAAGCTGTGACTCATTTTACTAAGGCCCTAACAATACTACTGACTGAAACCTATTGATGAGCATTTGTGCTAACACAGCATCCCCAGAAGCAACTTTTGAGATATGTGGATAAAGCCAAAGGCATTTCCAAACGATGACCTCTCAAATTCAAAGAAATAGAACCTTTGAATCCCTAGACTATGAATTTTCTTGTAGGATTTTCTTTTTTGCCAAACTAGACTTCTGTGCATCTTCCTCCTCTACAACAGGAATCTAAAACCATTAATGGTTCACATCACCTAATTTGTCTGGGAAGACTTCTTATCCAATTTGTCCCTGACAAAGACAAGGGGTCAGTGAAAATCCTAGGCTGGAGAATCCATTTTTTATTTAAAATGTGGCCACAAATATTTCCCCGAGTAAATAAATTGTATGATTCACTTGATAATTCTATTTAAACATCCATTAAATATTCAAATTATGAACTTTGGTTGGGTTTTATTGTGCATACGTATATTTTCTTTAGGTCATTCCAATGGCACCAGGAGAGGTCAGAAAATAAAATGATGAATATTTCTGAAGACATGTAGGTCACTGGGTCACAGCTTTCAACTCCTAATACTATATGCAAGCATCATATCATTTGAGTTTACCAGAAACTGAAATTATGAGTGTTTCTGAAGACATCTAGCTTTTCCCCTGATTTTAGGTAAAATATGCACCGAGAGTTCAATCTGATGGGTGCCTCTTTTTTCTCACCATTAATCATAGAAAATCAGTCTTAGCTTGTATTCAAACATAGATTGCAACAAATCGTGTCTATGTATCAGATCTGAAAGCACACAGTCTAGTACCCACACATCACATCCACATTCCCAGCAGTGATGCAAGAGAGGACACATTAGCAGTCTTACTATGTATATGTATATATATATGTATGTATATATATAGCATGTGTATGTATGTGTATATATATATGTACATATACATATATATAGTGTATATATATTTTTAAGAGTAAAGTATGCTATTGTCTTAGGTCTATATTTTGAGAAATAATTGCTTTAGTGCCAGATAAAATTAAGCAGAAAGGTGAATCCAGCACTTGGACCACACTTTTGCTACCTCTGATCAAAGGGTATCAGCCTCATGTGCCAAGGGCCAAATGCTATACCGCTCTCTGAAAAGCCAAAAGAGAATGGTTTTAAATTGTTCTCCATAAAATAAATTTGCCCCCACCCTGCTCCACCAGCCCCAACTCCCCCCCTAATCAAATGTTTTTCAGTTATATCAAGTCTTTGACATTTCTTTTCCATGGCTATCCTACCTTTCAGAAAGTTTGGTTCTGTAACCTCTGCAAATGAAAGGAAACCAAGTGATTTGGTCCTCAAGAGGCAGAAAGGGCATAGATATATGCCATTTCAATCTTTGCTACTGCAATGGTGTCTTTCCTCTTGGCAATTGTATAACAGCATTCTTACCTTCAGGCTTTTCTCTCCTGCTGCTCTTTCTGTAGCTCTGATGTTGGACATTTGCTCATTATTTGTCAATAAGAAACACATTCATGTTATCAGGGTAACACCAAAGACAAACAATCATGTCCTAATCACAGAAATCATGTTAAGGCCACAAAGTCAATTTTTAAAAATCACAGAATGGAATAATTAAAAACATTTTCTTTCTGGATTACATTTTTTCTGGTGGTAGAATTTATCCTTTTACACCATTTGGCAAAATTCAATAGTTTCAGCCAGCCACTGGACTGGTTCAGTCCTTAAGGCAACAGGTCCCTTGCTTGAAGCAACCATTTGAAAAAAGTGAGGCTTTGTTCTTGGAAGGAAGACCTAGTAAGTTCAAGGAGCAAATTTAATCACTACCAGGAAAGAAAACTGTCAGGTTCTTCAGACTTCCAGGAGGTAGTACCAGCACAGAAACATGCAAACCAATGAAGAGCATAATATACTCACCCTACTCCTTGATCCCAAACCAGTGTCTTGGGGATTCACAGGAACATCTGCTAAGACCCAGGAAATGCCATCGATCTGTAATGATTCTTGCCTACACACATAACAGTGTCAATAAAGAGTCATTGGGATCCATATTAACTCTGGGTGTCCAAAATGTCTACCTTTAGGAATGGCTCTTGCCAGTAAAAGGTCCATTTTGTTGCAGGTAAATGTAGATGCAGATTCATATCCATTACCTAAGGCCCAAGAATGTCAAAGAATTCTGGGTGTGGAAGAGAAATGATTAAGAGATGGTGGCATAGGAAAGGAGAATTATAGATATACACAGAAGAAGAAGAAGAAAAAGAAGAAGAAGGAAGAAGAAGAAGAAGAAGAAGAAGAAGAAGAAGAAGAAGAAGAAGAAGAAGAAGAAGAAGAAAAAGAAGAGGAGGAGGAGGTGGAGGAAGGGGAGGAGGAGGAGGAAGAAGAAGAAATATACACAAAACTGAAGATCTCATTTATACATATGGGAAATAAAGTCACAACCTTATTCATCTATGTACCACTGAAAATGAAGCTGAGGGAATTTGAAAATAGATGGTCTCACTTTTTACTATCTTTGAATACAAGAATTGCTAAGAGCAATTGCAAGGGATTAAAAAAAGATTGCCAGGGATAGGAAAGAAGAACATGTTTGAATTTCTTAAGAGAACAAACATTTTTAGGTACTTTAAAAGCACTCATATGAAAAGAAATGACATTTTTTGGTTATGTTTTCTTAGTCCCTATATATTTTAACTGCATTTATCTATCAATATTCTGTAAATAATAATGACAATTCTATTTATTTTAATAAGGGAGGTTTAATGACATCACCCTTCCTTATTCCTCATTTCCCCACATGCTTTACAAGTGACATCCGCCTACTGTATCATTCTCATTGCACTCTAAGGATTCAAAATGGTCCCATTTAAAATTCTGTTCCATTGTTCTGCAAAGCACACAATGTGTGCTGTTTTTCAGCTTGGAAAACATGGCACTGGAAGCCTATTTAAATCCCTGGTAAATTGAAGCCAGGTACAAATCTAGAATGAGGTAAGGTAAAGTACCCCAGTCTCAAATAACTTTTTTCACACATCCCACTCCATTTGATAAGGTAAAACTAGATGGGCAAGCCAAACTGGCACCCTTTTTCCAAGATTCAGGAAATGAAATTGGGTGGGAGGAGGACCCAGAAGAATGTGAAGGTTTGAGGCAACAGGCAGCTGCAGAAGGAAGCTAAATCCCCGTTCTGCTTTGATTTACAGTGACAGACTTTTGCTGGCTGTGTCACAAACCCCTGGTGATGTGGGTTTATCGCTCAAACAACCACTGGTTCTTAATTATTGCATTTGCACACATGTTTGAATAAGTACTAATACAAAAGGGTGATTTGCAGGTTAAAAATTCCCAAATCACAGCTCTAATTTCCATGATCTTTGCCTGTGCATTTATAGTCCATTAAGGAAGGCTCCAGTCTGCTTTGTTTAGGCCTTATTAGCCTGGGTTTGAGAAACTGGTAAATCTAAGCAGTTTGTTTGTTCTGGTCTGTGGGTCTGGTTCAGGGACTGCCTGAGTAACTGACATTATTCTTAATTTTTTGTATTAAGAAAATAAAATAAAATATGTATTGCATTAGTTTGAGCATTTGCACATTTACAATAGCTTGAAAAGTTGCTGTTCTTTCCCTGTATAGTAACTTTTCTAGAATAGGCTGAGAATATATAATGTCTCATGCTAGAAAGGAACAAAGTCAACAATTTAACATAATTGCCCATTCATCATTATTTAAAGGTTGTAGGAGTGAGACAGAGAGATAAGTAATATAGGCATTTCTTCCCCTCCTGGTTTCAGAGATAATCGGTGTGAAAATGTTTTTGAAAAAGTAAAGGCACTTGTAAATGTCAGGCTTTGTGATTATTGTCATTTTAGTAATCAGTACTGAGTGCTGCAATGGCTTAAATATGCCATTTGCCTAGTAACCAAGGTAGTTGAAAATGAACATGATTCTTACAGAATCATATCACATGCAACCAGATTCACGTTGCTCATTGGGCAGGTAGATGCAATAAATTGCTGTCTGCAATATTATCGCAGAAGGTGACCCTGGAAGTCACCAGACATTTGAAATAGCATTAGCCGTGTGACCTTCTCAAAGTCACCATCATCTCTGGGTCTCACTTTCCTCTGTGAAATGATAGTATATTCAACAGTCAATTGTCACATTAACCAGGGACGGGATATGATTAAAAAAAAGTACAATTCTCAAGCCATTTTACTAAAGCAGTAAAACTTTACTGATTCGGACTAATAGAGGGAAAGGTTGTCTGAATGAGTAAAATAAGTTGTGAATTACAAAATAGTTCTGAAGAATGACAGTTTTATTACTTTAAGTCTATTTTGTAATTCAAACCAACTATAAGACATTGCCTTTGTGGACATCCTCATGAGAACTATTTTAGCAGATAGATTTTTAATGAATATGATTATATCTAATAAGCACTTCCAACATTTGAAAAAGGGTTTGTTCTCTTAAGGAAAAATTCAACTGACAGTATGGTCTAAACTATTCGTTTGTTTAACAAACGTTTCTTGTCCCCATTCCTAATAACATTTAACTTGTAGACTGGTCCCTGTCTAGTTTATCCCAAATTATTGATGAAAGGGCTCCAAATAATGAGCTTCACTGCCATTTCTCCCTCCTTCTCCATTGATTTGTATTTACCAACACCACTAAGTAGTGGTAAAATGGAGTCAGATTCATCTCTTGGCCCTTCTCTTTCTCACTCTCAGAAAACAGCAGGTAGTAATGAGGAAGAAGATAAAGGCAAGCTCCTCCATAATCCAGAAATGGAATAAGCAATCACTGGAAATGCAGTACTGATCATACTCTGATCCACAGTCAGAAAGGGTTGATTTATTTCAAAATCTTAATGGAAGGAATGACCAAGAAAGGTGATTTGAAAGATGCCTGGCAGGTAGGATTATGGTCAAAGAAGCTGGAAATATTTAGGATCTACTGAAACATTTTCTATTTATACATGAAAATTCAGATAATCTGGAAATTGTGAACTGGCAATAAAGTTACTTGATAAACTTTGTGGCAGGAATAGCTGAGGAAAAAAAGTGCTTGATTGTTGATTATAATTAGAAAATAGCTGGTCTAAAGTTTTGGGGTCTTCATGATACCAAAACATCTAGTGAAAAGTAAAAATTCAGTCAAATATGTATAGAATTTTTGTTTCTATAGCATCAATAATTTGGTTATTTGAGAAGGCTTCTGGGCACTTGGCATCATGTGGATTGTTTAGAGTCATTTTGCCATAGTCCAAGGCTCCTTTTTAACCACGTTGAGTATGAATGATGAGTTCATGAGAGCAATGTATCCGATCCATTTCAATTTCCATTCTGCAGTTCACTTCAATGATATAATTAGGTTCTCCATGGCCTGCTAATAACATGAGAAAAAGACCGGGAAGAAGGTGCTAAATACTTTGGGTATCAGGTTAGCCATTGTAAAAATCAAATGAACCAAAAGCTTGGCTAAATTGTCAATGTCATCAGTTCACATTGGTAGGACAGGAAGTTACTGCTTTTTGACACATAGTAAAACCTTGATTAATTGGAATCCATAAGGGATGAATGGAATTTTCAATAACAATACTCGTTTTGTTTCATTCTTGGCTAATAAAATGTGTTTTCTTAAAGTGCTTGTATCCACTTTCTTGCCTCAGGGAAGCAGCCTTTAATGTTTGAGAGTCAATCCAGATGGACAGACGTTATAGGAGAAAGCTGAATACGACCTCACCACAGGTTATCTCTTGGCAAGTGATTAAAAAAATCATTTCCTTGAGGTCTTCTTTTTTGGGTACTACTGAGGTTTTCTCATCAGTGTGAAGTTCTGAGAGGGTACAATTAAGTTAGTTGGGACATTGGTGAAGTGAGATCTTGTTAATCAAGGTTTTACAGTAAAAGGCTTTGCCAATGCCTGGTGAGATTATAAACTGAAGTTGATTGCTTTTAAATTTATTTTTTTGGAAGTACTCTGGATCAGTGTTTCCAAACCCATATTGTACTGCAGACTGGCAAACTAACTTTTCCGCCAGGATCCTGAGGGATGGAGAAGGAAAGACAGAAGCACAGGTACAACCATTGTCTCTGAAGGAGAAAAGTTTTGGCTTGCCTGTCTGTTGCTCTGTGGTTGGGAAACACTGTTCTTCACCTTAAGATGCCCATGATATCTTGGTCGTACAAGAGCTGATCTCACATGCTTCAATAAAATTCTCATGCCCCTTGGGCCATGTAGGATTCTGTTTTCAGGTCCTCTCCTGTACTTACCCAACATGTCTTTCCATGACTTGGTACCTTGGCTTCTGAGCGAACCCCTATTTTGTGTTGCTTGGATGATGGTAACTCATTCATTTGAGCCCCGAAGAGTGTTAAGAACCAAAGGAATGCCAAGTAAGATGGATTTTCTCATGGTGGCAGCCTGGATGACAATTAGACCTACCTGAACCAAGCATGGCTAAAGAGAAGCCAAATCAGGGATTCACACACAAATAGTACCACAGGCGACGCACTTGGTTAAATACACAAAATAACTTTGCAAAGTCTCTATATGTGATGACCTATTAAAGAAAGACCCCATTTAACTTGGAACCCATCTTGTTCTTTGGTTTTCAAGTTAAGTGGGGCCTGCTTAAATGGGCCATTACATACAGAGAACATCTCTTCACTCATACACATAATTCAAGAAGTCACTCCTACTCAATCAACCAACTTCTGTGAGCAACCATCATGTCCTGGTGGGGGGAAATGCTATATCCTGACTTTTCAGTAGGTGGATCTGATGTCTCACATTACTCAATTGAAACAGATGGGAACAGTGTCACAGGAAAGCCTTGGACTCTTGAAAGTCTAGGGCACTGAAACCCATGTCACGGCCTTCATAAGGCAACCAGTCTGGTGTGTGAAGGGGAGGGAAGAGGTGTGGACAGGGGGAGCCTCTGTCTGGGAGTTTAAGAAGGGACCCAAGTTAGATCAAAAATGTGGGCAGTGCCCTAAAGTCTTTCTGGTTCCCAAAGCTGCCAGGCAGGGGAATAACCTGGTCATTCCACTTTATGTGTGAGTCTTGTGCTCTCTCCTCAATAATAAGATAACAGTCTTGCCGATTACTCGTCACTAAGGGTACCCGGTTGTGGTGACATTGAGGCTGACCTTGGAGTCACCGCCCCCGCTGCCGCACTCTCCTTTGTCGTACCACCATTTGTTTTTCAATTTGTCCAAGAGGCCTTGCTCATTCAGTTTTAATACTGCCAGGTTAACAGCATTTCTTGAAACGATAAAACATAACTTGTAAGAAAATGCACAAATGCTTAGGAAATCGTTAACGTATAAAAAGGAGCACAAGAGGACAAATTGGCTAAATTTCACAGAACGTGGAGCTATAAAAATGTCTGTACAGCAAATACAGGGTTAAATATTGGAAGGTGGCATGGAGGATAACATTTGCTCAAAACTGAAGTGTGCGGGATGGGGAAATTGTCTTTGAGAAAAAAAGTAACAAGAACACCACATCCATGCAATTAACATTCGTCACATATGGCACCATAGCTTGGCTTTTACCATTTAAATTGAAAAAGCCGTTGAACTGTAAAATTAAAACAGCAACAAACAGTCAGAGAGGACAACACAGAGAGAGAACATTAAAAAAAATGGATGCATTAAATAGATGAAACCATAATTTACCGTCTTATTTAACTCCATGGAATATTGTAGATTTTAAACTTTTAAAAGTTACCTCAAAATCCACAAGAAAGAAAATGACAACAAAATGCATCAGGGTAGGTGGAATACTATAACAACACGGATATTGTTATATTATTCCACCCACCTTAATGCTGAGCCTTTAGGGGTTGCCACACCATAGCCTTTGGAATCCAGATTTCCACCAACTTTCATCGTATCACATGGTTTTCTCTGCTCAATGTACTCATTCATGGTTGACTCCAGCAGGAAGGCGAACTTTCCCTTGGACTTCCGCACTCGGGCCACCCCATCTGCTGTTGTTTTGGTAAACACAGATGGCTCTGCTGATTTCATGTAAGACCACATTTTCTCGTACACAGCAATTTTGGATCTCTGTAACAAAGACATACGAGTTCTTCAAAATGCCAGATATCAAATCTGGGAGAGGCCTTACTGTGGGAGTTTTCAAACATTTTTGATTGCAGTCCACAGTAAGAAAAACATGTTCCATTGAAACCTAGCAGGCACTTTCAGGCATGTGTTAATCCCTTTCTGAAACCAGCTTCTCAAAACCACGTTCTCTCTTGTTATGTATGATGCCTTCTGAATTTTTTTATCCTAATTCACTTTATTTGTTTTATTTGGTACCAGGGATTGAACCCAGAGTCACTTAATCACTGAGCCACATCCCCAGCCTGTTAATTTTTAAAATTTTTTTTAAAATTTTGAGATAGGTTTTCACTAGGTTGCTGAGGCTGGCTTATGAATTTGCAGTCCTTCTGCCTCAGACTCCCAAGCTGCTGGGATTACAGGTTTGTGCCACCACACCTGGCTCTAATTTACTTTAAAGAATGCTGGTCACGACCCACTGAATTGAAATCATGATCCTTCTAATTGGTTACAATCTAGTTTGAAAAATAATTTCTTACATTGATCTTTTTCGTAATGAAGAAATCTTCCCCTTATAACATCCTGTTATGTGTTAATCCTGTACTTTCCTGAACAAAGTTATTGGAAGAGTGTACAATCATTTTACCCCATCCCAACATGGGACATCAGTTATTGTAAGGAAGTACTCCTTTGTTCTGAGCTGAATTTTTTTCTCTATAGCTCCCACCTTTTAGCACTACTGTTAGAGTTATGTAAAGCAATTCTATGCATTCTCTTGTATGATGATTCTTTGGATATTGAAATGTTTTATTATATCCCCTCTTCATCTCCTCATTAGAAACTCCACCAAGTGATATTGTTCCCAGAACTCTCACAACTTTGGTCTTTCACCCATAACCTCATTTGAATTGGTGATATCTTTCTTCAATTGGAGTGTCTAGACATAAACATAGCACCCCCATGTGTGTGACCACGATAGAATGTAAAAAAAAAAAAAAACACCTTCTTCTTGTTATTGGAGCATTATTTTCTATCAATGCTGCCTGAGTGTGCAGTAACATGTTTAGTCATTCATCCATTCTTTCAACAAATATTTATTGAGCACCTGCTACTGCGGATGTGAAAATATTTTAGAGTGAATAGAGTCCTTCTCTCAATTCAGGTTGAGTCCAACCAAAACTGTGTTTTTTGAGCTAACCAAGTCTCCCTCATCTTTACCATCTTGAATTTTGAATTTAATCCTATAAAATTCCATCTCGATTCAAATGGTCCTTAGAGCATATACTAAATGCTTACTGTATCTTTAGCTCTATGATAGTCATTCTAGTAAATCGAAAGGGTAGTCATAATGACCCTGGAACTTCCAATTGTGTTGGGAGCTAGGTTGTTAGGAATGCAAACCCTAAGATGAAATTTAACCAGAGGTGAGATACCATGGTAAAAACCATAAACATCTACCATGTTTTCAAGTGTGCTTTTATGAGGTTTCCTGGCACCCTCCCCAGCTTGTTTGATTTGCTATTTAGTTGCTCTTCTCTGAATTTTGGTCAGCTGTTTCATCTTTTTCTTTCTATTTTTTTGGGGGGAGAATACCATTTGAACCCAGGGGTGCTTAACCACTGAGCAACATGACCAGGATTTAAAAAATTAAAAAATTTTGAGATAGGGTCTTGCTAAGTTGCTTAGGGCCTCACTAAGTTGCTGAGGCTGGCTTTGAACTTGCAATCCTCTTGCCTCAGCCTCCTGAGCTGCTGGGATTACAGGTGTCAGCTGCAATGCATTTTTCTTAAGGCCTGCTTGATCTGGTCCAAAGAATTTCAAGGGGTGGGAAATCCTAGAACTATCTCTATGGAAATTAAGCATTATGGCAGACCCTCACTGATGCCCTCAGTGATTCAATGAAGCTTTTTATTGAGATGGGAACATGCTTGGTTTGCATAATCTACAGAAAAAAAACCAATATGGCTGAAGCTGAATGAGCCAATGGGAGAGTGATAAGAAATGAGCTTAGAAAGATAATCAGAGTTCACATCTACAGGGCTTATTGTAGGTCTTGGTAAAACATTTGGATTTATTCTCTATGAGATAAACTAATGGAAGATTTTCGAGGAAGTGTGATAAGAGCTGATTTAAATTTTTAAAGGATTATTTGACTGATGTATGGAGAATAGACTATAAGATGAGCCAGAGTTGAAGCAAGGAGATTAATTTGGGGACTGTTCTAGCAGTCCAGGCAACAGATGGCTGTAGCTTGGACTAGAGTGGGAGCAATAGAAGTGGAAATTTTCCAAACCTTAAGAATGAAATGGAAACTCAATTTCAGGAGGCATATAGAACTCCAAAAACACAAAATCACAACAGACCTACCCCAAGGTACATTATTATGAAAATGCCTAACATATAGAACAAGGACAGAATTACAAAAGTTGCAAGAAAGAAGCAACAAATCACATTTAGAGGAAAACCAATTCAGATCACAACGGACTTACCAACCCAGATGCTAAAAGCCAGAAAGGCCACTGAAAGAAAACATGTCAACCAAGAATACTATGCCCAGCAAAATAAGCTTCAGATATGAAGATGAAATAAAAACCTTCCATGACAAACAAAAGCTAAAAGAATTTATGACTAGAAAGCCTGCTGCACAAAACATACTCAATAAATTATTTCATGAAGAAGAAATGAAAAATAAAAATGAAAACTAACATAGGGTGATAGTACACTAGAAGAATAATAATTCAAAAGAGAATCAACACCAATTTAAATACTAGAAATAAATAAAAATGGCAGGAAACCAAAATAATCTCTCAGTATATCATTGAATGTAAATGGTCTAAATTCTTCAATCAAAAGACATAGGTTGATTTCGTTAGAAGCTTATTTGATTGTTCAACAAATAAATTTCTGAATAAAATAAATAAATAATAAAAAAGACATAGGTTGGCAGATTGTATTAAAAAATATTCTGTCTGCAAAAGACATACCACATAGGCAAAGACATCCATAAACTGAAGGTGAAGGGGTGGGGAAAAACATCACGCACGTAATTTTCATATCAGATAAAGTGGACTTCAAGCCAAAATTAATCAAGAGACAAAGAACATTTCCTACTACTCAAGGCAATTATACAGCTACAGGATATAACCATCATAAATATATATGCCCTAATGAAGCATCAATATGCATAAAACAAACCCTTCTAAATTTCAAGAACCAAATCAACCAAAATACAATAATTCTGGGTGACTTTAACATGCCTCTTTCATCACTGGGTAGATCATCTAAAAAAACTAGGTAAAGACCCTATGGAAATAAACCGTACAATTAATAGTTAGGACCTAACAGACAGTTTTAGAATATCTCATCCATCAATATCTCAATACACTTTCTTCTCAGTGGCACATGGAACATTTTCTAAAGTAGATCATATTCTAGGATACAAAATAAATCTTAGTACAAAATAGAGATAATACCTTGTATTCTATCAGATTATAATGGAATGGAACTAGAAATTAATGATAAGATAAAAATAGAAACAACTCTAACACCTGGAGATTAAATAATATACTCTCAAATACTGAATGGATAACAGAAGAAATCAGGGAGAAATAAAAAAATACCTGGAGATCAATGAGAACAAGGATACAAAATGTCAAAATCTGTGGGACAGTATGAAATCAGTTCTAAGAGGAAAGCTTGTAAAATTAAGCTCATTCATTAGAAGAATATAATTACAGAAAATCAATAACCTAACACTTTATCTCAAGGCCCTAGAAAAAGAACAAGCCAACATCAAAATAAGTAGAAGATAGGAAATAATTAAAATAAGAGCTGAAATCAATGAAATTGAAATTAATAAAATAATACAAAAATCAGTGAACCAAAAAGGTTGGTTTTCAAAAGGATAAATAAAATATATCAACCATTAGCCACATCAATGAAAGGAAAGAAAAATATATTAGTAAAATCCTGGATGAAGAAGGAAACATCACAATAGACACTTCTGAAATCCAAAGGATCATCAGAAACTATTTTGAAAATTTGTAGTCCAATAAGCTAGAAAATCTTGAAGACTTGGATGAATTCCTAGAGACATTTGAACCACCCAAAATGAACCTGGAGAAATACAAAACTTAAACAGATCAATTTCTAGTAATGAAACTGAAGCATCCTTCAAATGTCCTCTGAAAAGAAAAGCCCAGGACTGGATAGATTCTCAGGACTGGATAGAGTTCTAGCAGACCATTAAAGAAAAACTAATACCAATCCTCAAATTATTCCATGAAATAGAAAAGGAGAGAACTCTCTGAAACTCTTTGTACAATGCCAGTATTACCCTGGTACCAAAATGTGACAAAAACAAATCAAGAAAACTTCTGACAAATAATAGCCTTGATGAAACTAGATGCAAAACGCCTTAACATTGGCAAACTGCATACAAAAATACATTAAGAAGATAGTACACTATGACCAAATAGGACTCATCCCAGGGACACAAGCTTGGTTCAATATATGAATATCAATAAATGTAATTCAGTACACAAAGAGACTTAAAAACAAGAAGCATTGATTATTTCAATAGATGCAGAAATAGCATTTGACAAGATACAATATCTGTTCATGTTTAAACACTAGAAAAGAGAGGAATAGAAGGAACTTACCTCAAAACAGTAAAGGCCATTTATGACAAACCCAAGGCCAACATTATTCTGAATGGAGAAAAAAATGAAAGAATTTCCTCTGAAAACAAGAACTAGACAAGGATGCCCACTTTCACCATTCCTATTCAATACCATCCTTGAAACTCTAACAAGAACAATTAAGCAAGATAACGAAATTAAAGGGATATGAACAGGCAAAGAAAACATCAAGCTACTGCTGTTTGCTGATGATATGATTATATATTTAGAAGATCCATAAAATACTACCAGAAGACTTCTAGGGCTTATAAATGAATTCATCAAGGTAGCAGGATACAAAATCAACATTCACAAATCAATTGCATTCCTTTGTTCCAATGATGAACTTACTAAGAAAGAAAGTAGGAAAATTATCTTATTCACAATAACCTCAAAAAATATAATACTTGGGAATCAATCTAACAAAAGAGGTGAGGGACCTCTATAATGAAAACTATAGAATACTAAAGAAAGAAATTGAAGAAGATCTTGAAAGATGGAAAGACCTCTCATGTTCTTGGATAGGGAAAATTAATACATTCCAGATGGCCATGTTTAAATGCTATACAGATTCAATGTAATATCAATCAAAATTCCAATAATGTCCTTCACAGAATTAGAAAAAGCAATCATGAAATTCATCTGGAAAAAGAAGAGACCCAGAAAAGCTAAAGCAATCCTTAGCAAGATAAGTGAAGCTGGAGACATCACAATACCAGATTTCAAGTAATATGATAGAACTATACTAACAAAAATAGCATGGTACGAGAACCAAAACAGACATAAAGACCAATGGAATAGAATAGAAGACTGAGACAAATCCACTTAGTTACAGTTACTTCATACTTGGCAAAGAAGCCAAAAACATAAGTTGGAGAAAAGACACCCTTTAACTGTTTAAGCTGGGGACACTGAAAATCCATATGTAGTCTCTCACCCTGCACAAAACTTTAATCAAAGTGGATCAAAGACCTAGGAATTAGATGAGAAACCCCACACCTACTAGAAGAAAATCTAGGCCCAACACTCCAATGTGTTGGCTCAGGAACTGATTTCCTACACAAGATCCTCAAAGCACAAGAAGTAAAATGAAAATCAATAAAAGGATGTCATCAAATTGAAAACCTTCCTCACAGGAAAGGAAACAAGAGTGTGAAGAAGGAACCTACAGAATGGGAAGAAATTTTTGCCTCTTGTTACTCAGACAGGTCATTAATATCCAAGATATACAAAGAACTCAAAAAAATTAACACCAATCCCCCCAAATAACCCAATCAATAAATGGGCAAAAGAACTAAGCAGACCCTTCTCATATGAAGAAATATAAATGGTTAACAAATATATGAAAAAATTTTCACGATCTCTAGCAATTAGAGAAATGCAAATTAAAACTACACTGAGATTTCATTTCACTCCAGTTAGAATTGCAATAATCAAGAATATGAATGACAATAACTGTTGGCAAACATGTGGGGAAAAAGGTACACTGATACATTGTTGGTGGGACTGAAAATTGGTGCAACCACTCTGGTAAGCAGTTTGGAGATTCCTCAGAAAAGCGGGAATGGACCTACCATTTGACCCAGCTATCCCACTCTTGTTATATATCCAAAGGACCTTAAAGCAGCATACTATAAGTGATGCAGCCACATCAATTTTCATAGCAGCTCAATTAACAATAGCTAAGTTATGGAATCAACCAAGGTGCCCTTCAACTGAGAAATGGATAAAGAAAATGTGGCATGTACAGAGTGGGAATATGGGGGAACCATTTCAGAAGCATAGGTTATTCCTCCACGAGATACCCATTTAACGCATGAGTTCTTCTGGGGGAAACTGCAACAGGTGAAACCCAAGGTGGTCATCCATGTTTGGGTATTACCCCTGGATAACTATGTATATATACTTTGGTTATTGATGGTCTGATAATGTTTCCCTCTCATTTGTATCTCTAATACAAAGAAGAATGGCATTATGTCATTTGTTGGCAAATGGATGGAACTGGAGACTATCATTCAAAGTGAAATAGGCCAGTCTCAAAAAACCAAAAATTAAATGTTCTCTCTGATATCTGGAAGCTAATCCACAATAAGGAAAATAACAGGGAGTAGACAATGGGAAGGAAATGGAAGAAGGAGGAATGAAATAGGGAAAATTTGTGAAAGGAATCAGACCTAATTTTCTCGTTCATATATGAACATATTGTAGTGAATCTCATCAATATGTATACCAACAAGACACTAAATTAAAAAAAAACTTATTAGTATGTAACAGAAAGACAAGTACAGTAGAGGGAAGAGAAGAGGGTGGCGGGGGGGGTGAGGGGAAATACTGGGGACTGAATTAGAATAAGATATACTTCATGCTTTTACAAAAATGTCAAGGTTTTTCCTATTGTCAAATATATCTAAAAAGAATGGGGTGGGAGGAAGGACAGGTATGGGAAAAACTGGAGCCTGAGTTAGAACAAATTAAACTCCATGGTTTTATAATTATGCCATTGTATAATCTTATGTAATGTATACCAAAAGACCCAAGAAATTTTAAAAAATCTAGTTCACTTGCCTTTCATGCCCAGACCAATAATAACTACCCTCTTAATAGTTCTTATAATCAATGTATGAATAATCAAAAAGATAATCAAAGAATGAAATCTCACCCCCAAAAATTTATGCTCATACCATACACTATCCTCCTCTGATACATAATGAAATAAATTGCCAAAGGCTTTATTTTATTTCAACGAAATTTCCCAGTGCATTGCCCAAAGAATTAAGTAAAAGAAAAAATTCAGATATACAGGAAGATGTACAAATAATTTAAGAATACCTGCCAGAAAGCTGAAGAAATTGAACATTATGAAGTTAGTCAAGGTTTATCTTCTCCTCAGTTGTACACTCTCTACTCACAAAAACTAACCACTATCATAATTCATCCTTTATCACTCCCTTGCGCCTCTTTATTCTTTTTGCCAGAATAAACATATCCCAATTGTAATGGCTGTATAGCACTTCCATCTATGATTACATTATACTTCATTTACCCAGTCCCCTCCCCCTTTTTTTAGATGAGAAAAAGGAATTTTTACCCAATCCTCTTTTGAGGGACTCACATTAGTTCCAGTTTTTTATCATTATAGAAATTAATGTAGAGGGTATGTGTTTGTGTATTTATGAAGAGATATTTTACATTCTTTATCTTGGCCCAATCAAATTGGAGTACAAGGTGGGGTGGAGAGGAGGATGTTTCAGAACTATTTGTCTCTAATAATATTTGCAACTAGGCCATTGTTTCCAATGATAAATTTCTAAGCCAGGGGCAAAGGGATCCATGAATTCTGATCCAAGTATAGTATAATTTGGACTCATTTACTTCATCATTTACCTGAGCTCTTTGACCACTGACACAGGTTAAAAGGTTTATTCCTTTAGGTAATGATGCATTTCTAGGAGAATAAATGACAGTGCTTGAAGTGGGCACTCTAAATGTGTGTGGTATACATGCAGCAGATATTAATGAATACAGTAAATGATGAGTTACTTAGTGGTAGAAATGATTGGGCCCTGGTGGATGACTGAATTCTGTAGGAGGTTAGAAGGGGGGAAATGAAATGACTCAGAAAAGAGAAAAATTAAGCTGCAACGTTTATCTTCCTAAGTAGTATTTAAGTGACAGTATAACATTCAGACTAAAAGGAAGAAAAAATATCACTAGAATTTTCCATCTTTTTTATAGTCTGTCTAATTTTGTCTGAAATATAAAAGGCAATAAAAGGGATTGAATCTTAGTTCAATCATTTGGGAGAAATTTAGGAAATTATGGGCAGGATGTGTTATAAAGTTCATTTTTCTCCAACATGCCATGATTTTATTCTTTTATCCCATAGAGCACAACTTTGTATCAAAGAATGAACAAACAACTGTTATGTAGAGATGCCATGAGAAATTCTAATAGCAATGATAGATAATTAGCAAATGAAATCAAAAGAGAAATGCATGATTGAAGGAGGAACAGATTAATCAAAAAAAGCAGATAAGGTAGAGATCTAACATTAAGGGATTCAATAGTTATATTTCTTACTATTTGTAATGAATCAAACAAGTTAAAAAAATAAAGAAATTTTTCTTTTTGTGGTGTGAAAATCTGAATCTCAGGCCCTGTCACTTTGGTGCGTGGGATTAAGTGATGAGTGAGTCCTTAGGGCCACCACTCGCATCTTTTATTTCCTTGGAGTGGTGTTGGCTGCTTCTAGTCATTGCTCATACAGTGGCACTCTAGTGATACAAGAATTTTTCTATAGACCCAGGTAAGTACAAGGTAACTGTATTGTGCTGTGGTTAAGAGTATGGAGTCAGACAGCTTGGGGCAGAATACTACTTGCTAGGTGCCTAAATGATCTCTCCTCTATATGTCTCAATTTTTTCATTTATAAAATAGAATTATTTTAAGAAAATAATGTTTATTTTAAAGACTTATTGGGAGAAAGTAAATTTATTGAGAGAAATGCATTCTTAGAAAAGTGCCTGGAACACAGAAAGTGGTGAAAAACGTTATGTATTGTGTCGCAAAGAAAGCGTAATTTGTTTTAGTGGCAGAATTTATTTTAATGGCATTATACATTACTTTCATCCCATATTTATAGAATCATTATTTCATTTTAAGAGGGCTATCAAATGCTAAAGTATTATTAGTATATTTGGGTCTCTAGACATATTCCTGAAGAATCCTCATGGTCTGCCATTAACAAAAACTGTTATCAATGTATTTTGCATTTTTAGAATTTTGTTGTTTGGGGAAAAATGGGTAGGATGGCAAATTTTCCCTTTTAAATTTATATTTTGTAGTTTTTTTCTGACGTTTATACATTAAAATCCTCACTAGCCAGAACATTGCTATTGGGGAAATCTGCCCATTGAAATTTTCTGTTTTCTTATGAGTTAAAACAGAATATCTACTTAGTCAGTAGAACATCTTGTTGGAGTCTTTAGAATAATACAATATTAGAACTATAAGATACCTTCCACACCTTGTTCAGTCTCCCACATTGAAGTAAGAGCTTCTTAGTTCTGTTTATAGTGGTGGGGAACTGTAGTTCACAGAAGTTTAGGAGGTACCTAATTCCATGTTGGGATAGTTCAACTTGATAGAAAGTTCTTTTTCTTGTGCTGACATCCTTAATGAAAGCGTGTTTATCCAGTTCCTACTTTGCTTTCTGGTTGAATCAAACAGTCTCCACTCTCTGCTTCCATTTTATTGCTTATTGCTTAATAATGGTGATCTCAGCCAAATCTGAGATCCTTCAGAGTAGGGATCATGTCTTTTTTGTCTCTGCATCCCAAGTATTTAGCGTAATGTCTGGCATGCAGTAAATTCTCAGTATGTGTCTGTGGGATGAATGAATATTAAAATCAAAGTGCCATCCACTGATTGTAAGTCTTTATTCTTTAGTGACTTAGAGTATGCTCTTTCCCACACAATGGACAGCCTGAAGTCAACCTTGACAATCACCATCACAATGTCATCTGTTAATTGTCTCTTTTACAGGCCTTCATTTGTTGCTTGTATGACTTGAATTCCAGTGAATTCCTCTTTTCTGGTCATAGTCTTTTAGATGCTTTTTCATTTTTCAAATTCATTTCTAATATGTGCCCTCAGAATTGATGACAAATATGCTTAATATGGTGGCGTTAATACAAAGAGCACCAGAATCATCTCTTCTCATGATTTGGACATGAACATAATTTTCCCCTTCAATGCTTTCCCAAATGTTGGTAATCCAGAATTAACTGAATTAACAAAATAGACCAATAAATTGGAAGCATAGTTGTCAACAGAAGCATAACATAAATTCATTTTTGTGGTATTAATTTACTGTAAGCATGCAAAAGTAATGCATTAATTTTAAAAAAGAGAGGAGTATTTGTGTTTGTGACATTTCTATGATCCAATTTATGATGTGTTCTGAATGAATAGTTTGAGAGGACAGAATGATGGAAAGGTCAGGGGAAGATGGCTTTAGGCACTTTGTACCCCAGTGTTCCTCAAAGAGGACAGAGCTCTATTTATTTATTTGGCTACTGTTCCCATTATGTCTACACAGTCCATTTCCACCACTGCCCAGTACCTGTATCCCAAAGAGAGCATAAATATGACTTTGGAGTGCTCAGCCTCCATGTGACTTGCCATATTTCACTGTCTCCCTCCCTCAGAGATGCACCTTGTATCCCTTTTCTGGCACTGACAGTCTTGGTCCTCAAGGAAGTATTCACTGACATGACAAGTGCTTCTGTTACTACTGAGCAATGGATCATTTTATTTGAATAGTTGATTCGTGTCCCCAGAAGGAGAATGGGTCCATTGACATTATAAAATGGGCCTTTTAGCGGCTGGAGAAGTACAGTCCTATATACAGGACACTAAGAAAAAGAAATATGGTGAAAAGTTCCAAAGAAAAACCATTTCACCTCAATCATTTTGCCTCCTCTAAGTTTATTATGGACTACTTAAGGCTTGACAATTCAGCCCATTTCTTCTCCAGACCATACCCATAATTAAAAGAATATAATTATAAGCTATAGTATGCTTTTTCTTCTGAGTTATTTAGTCCCTTCTGCCTTTTAATAAATGCTCAGGTGGTGTTGCCAGCTGCTAGAAATTCAAATAGGTGGCTTTGGGCTTCAGTCTGCCTGAATTGAGTGCTAACAGAACTCCTATGTGCCTCTTGTGCTCTTTTGGACATTTAGGAGCAAATGTTGTCTCACAGAATTCATCAAATACCAGGGTATGGACAGGTGATCCTTAAAAGGCAAGCTACTAAAATGAAAGGAACTGCATATACAAGTGCTCTGGGGAGTTCCTAACCTTTCTTTAGTCCCCCTCCCATTCTTTGCCTCTTCTAATATCTGTGCTTGTGTGTCCTAGGCAGGTGGGAAGGATAGGATACTATGAGTGTACAGTGTGGATGGGGTAGGCCTATTCTCAAGTTCTTTAGCACAGTCATAAATCTCGGCTCTACAGAAATTGTTTAAGTTGCGTCTCTGACAATAGAAATTTCAAATGCTTGGTTTAAACTCAAAAAGGGGAGATTTTTGTGGCAAAAATGTTGCCTGTCATATAACCTTTCAGGTATTCCTCTTCTTTATTCAGAGAGACCTTACATTTGTCATAACTGAAAGCAGGAGATAATTGAATATGGTTTTCTATTTGGAAAGTGTAAAATTCTGTTTGCAAAGGTAAAATTTGTATTTCTGGTCAGCAAGCTGATTTTACACATACTGTCTCATTAAACCCCTACAGTAGCCCTGGGAGGTAGGTCTAGCAACTACTTTTTTGTTCATTGCTTAATCCTTATCGCCAAGAACAGAACAGTGTCTGGGTCCAGTAATGCTCAGTAAATATTTGTTGAATGCAAGGATGAATTTCCATTTTATGAATGAGGGAATCCAGGGTGAGAGAGAGAGTGAGTACAATAACCAAGAGGTGCCTGAGTGGGTTTTTGCACATCTGCTCATTTTTATCTATCTACCCTAAAGTCACCACCAATAGACAAGTCTGGGGGAAACTGCTTGCTGGTGAGCAGTTTCTAGTTAAGTCTCAACCAAAATGTCACCTTGAAGAATCTCCTATGCAGAAATTTGAGGATTTGCTGCTGACTCAGTAACTTGCCCCAGGTCACACAGCTAATGAGGAACAATGCTGACACCTCTCAAGTCTGCTGAATTACAGGTTATCACAGATTTTTCCCAACAACCCCAGCCTCTTTTATTCTCACAACTCTCACAAGATCGCTTTTTTTTTTGATAAAATAAGGCAAATTACCTTCAAAAACATTTTGTTACTTTTAGTCCAAGCTTTTGTTTTAAAATTGTGGTAAATTGTAAATTAACCCCACTCCTATCCCACTAAAACTAGGAAGAAGTGAATGTTCTTGTCACTCACTGTAACGGGCCCCTAGTGCCATACTTCACTACATGAGATGTCGGAGCATTTTGAGGCAGAAGAGGAAGAGTATATCTGCTTGCCAAATGCATCTGATACACATTCCCTCCCTATATGTGCTTTGAAGAAATCAGTAGCTCTGATGAGGTGCATTTTGAAAAAGGAATCATTCAATTTTACATTTCCCCGCCATAGCAAAGGAAATGGTTTTCATTTTGATTTGGAGCAAGGCACACAGGAAATGATTTCATTTCGAAAGCTTGACTGAAACCCTGATTTTATTTTTTTCCTTTACTTAGATTCGCACAGTTTTAAACATTCAGGCAAGTACTGCTTGTCAGTTTCCTTTTGCTTCATTCAGCGACTGTCTTGTGCCTGTGTTTTGGTGAAAACAGGGAAGAGAGGAAAGAAATGCTGATTTCTGTTCTTTACTTTTCTATGGGTGTATTATGATCCTGTCTGAGTTGTTTTGGGGGCTGGGCTATTAGCTAACTTTAGAGGAGCTGAAGGTCACCTTTTGCCTAGACATTGAGTGTTGCCCTCAGCTGTCAAGTACTCATTCCAAATGCCTTTGCCTAACATTTTCAAACCCTGTTCTAAAGTCCAGGCACAGGTTTCCTTCTACCTCAAAGAGTGCTATTTCAAATATCTCCTTTCTAAAAGTATAGATGACAACTTAGCTAAGTTTCCAGTGACCTTTCTAGGGTTCCTTCCTGGCATGAAAAGTCAGATTACTATTCTGATTCATCTTCTGCCTCTCTTGCCAAGTACGGCTAAGTATATTTCAAAGGACTGAAAGTTGTATCAGTGGAAGCATGAGTCTGAAATCCAGAGTCAACAAATTCTTATAGAAAATGTTTCTAAGGTTGTGTTTCCCTATTCCAGTGGAGTGGGCAATAGAGTAAGGGACATAGTATCCTTTACCTGTGTGCCTCTCAATCTGAAAATATTTTGCCTGCCAGGAGACATTAACATTTAAAAACATTTTTTAAAATTGTAATAAGCTGGAAAGAGGATCACTGGAATCTAGTGGCTAGAAACAAGGGATGCTATTAAACATCCTACAATACACAAGGCAGCCCCCACAACCAAGAATTATCTGGTCCAAATGCCAGTAGTTCTAAGGTTAAAAGGCCCTGCTAATGGAGCTATCATTGAGTGGGGACAATTTTCATAACTTTTATTTGAGCGCATATTTTGTCCTAGGCTCTATTTTTATGTGTTTTACATGTGCCAATGCATGTAATCATCACAACTCCATGAAATACATTCTATTGTTACTCTATTTTAAAATGAAGAAACAAAGGCACAGAAAAGTAATTTGCCAAAGCCACATAGCTGGTACATTTTGGAGCTGGGAACTCATGTAGGCTTCAGTTTGTGTTCTTAAATATTACAAGACACTATACTCTTCCCAATCATAGTGTCCTAGTATAACAATTGTCATTCATATACTAGGACTGGGCTTGGTTCTACCCAAATTTTGCTTGAAATGATGCCTATAATTTAGCACAATTTCAAGGGCTGTAGAGTTTTTAAAATTCTCACCCTGAAAGGTGAGCTTGAGGAGCAAGGTGTCTTACTCTAATGATCATAAATCATACTTCTAAAACAAGAAACTAGCAAGTTTTTTTCTTCTTATTTTAAGAATGAAAATACATAAATCTGAACCCCTAGGGCTTTTATCAAGTGAGATTGTGAGTCAACTTTTATTATTGCAGATATTACTCAATTTTCACTCCTTCTCCTGGGCTGTGTCACTTGTTCCCTCTTCCCCCATTTCCCTTAGTAGGCACAACATGTCCTGCCCCATCCCAACCTAGTCTCAGAAACAGATGATTAAATGTTCACACTGAAGTATCAAAGATAGACAATAAAGTGTGATCCCTCTGCAGGAGAACTTGAATTTTAGCAAAAATGAAAAACATTCCTAAAGGAATGATACCTTAATGGTGGACACATCAATTGGGTAAAGAAGATGTATGAGTGAGTGTATGTGTGTGTGCATATTGAAAAGTCGAATTTGCTGACAATGTGCTTTCACGTTTAGTTTGTAGAATCTGTTTTCCAAACAGAAAATGGATCACAGAGAATTTTTGCTACTAACCTACTAACTAGAGGGAAGCCTCAAATTCCTCTCTCCCAAGCAATGGATTGCCTTTACGCCTGCTGTCACTATTGAACACTCCAGGTTCATTTCCCTCAATGAAATTTTATCTTCTGCAATCCAGAATCTGTTACCTCTCACCAACTGGATTTTAATTTATAGCTGTATTTTTATTTTCTATAACTAAGATATTAAAAAGAGATGTTCAATACTCTTGTTAAACTTGAATCAATGAATTATGGTGCAGAGGCCAAACCTGACAATGCACATCTTAGGAAGTGAGAGGGAAAATGGTATTCTGTTAGAGAACAATCTATCTGGGAATCACAATATTTTATTTCCATGTGGCTATTTCTTCCAGGTTCCTAGAGCAATAATTATTTTCATACTAAGGGAAAACAATGAAGAAAAAAATGGAATTTCTCAGAAATATCCAGAAGAGCCCAAATGTTAGTGTTTTTATTAGGGAGTGTTCATTTTCCAAAAGGTGAGCTGGAACTAATTGGAAGAAAAGTTCTGTTAAAGCCAGTTCTTATGTTCTCTATCTGTAGGTAATACATACCTGGGAAACTTGATTACTACTACAGTGATTCTGATTTAATTCACCCAAGGTGGGGGCAACATTTTAAAACATGCTTCCTAGATGATTCTACTTTATGACCTGAATTTAGAACATTCAACAATGATCTTACAATAGCAATAACTCACTTCCAGTTATTGCAATGAATACTGACAACGAGAGCATTTACACATACCAGGAATGGTGTGTCACACAGTGTATACAGTATTGCTAACACTTAAGATGCTCTCGTGAAACCAATTTTCTTGGGGTAATTCATGCTTAGAGAAGTTAATTTGTGTGTCCATGATGACACAGTTGGTTAAATTTCTAGCTTTGACATCAGCTAAACTTTAGACGCATTCATCCAATTGCCCTCCTGCAATTTTGACTTGGGTATCTCATAGGCATCTGCAACTTTGCATGGAAAACATGGGACTCTGGATTCTTGCTGGCTACTCTGCCAATGTTCTCCAGCACAGAAATGACACTACCATCCAATCTGTCCTGTTGCTTTGGCCCAAATCCTTTTAGTCATCTTCAATTTCGATCTTTGAACTCATGTTCTACACCCTGCCAGCTCAGCCTTCAAAATATATTAAAAATGAAACCACTTCTCACCACCTTCACCCTAATCCAAGCCAATCATTGTTTACCTGCAATATTTTTTTTTTGTTAATTCTTAAGTGGTTTCCCCGCTCTTCAAATTTTGTGCTTACGTAGCTGTCTGAGTGGTCTTCAGCACATAAATTACACTGTCATTTCTCTGTTCAAAATCCTCTAAATGGTTTCCTATAAAATAGAATAAAATCCAAAATCTTTTTCAAGACTTAGCCCAGCACAATAAGCTCTGGCTCATCTTTGCAGTCCTTATCTCTTACCATTCTTTTTCTCTTTTACTTCTCTTGAGTCACATGGGGACTTTTTTCAAACCAATCAAGCACATTCCCATATCAGAGCCTTTGGCTCTTCTATCTGAAGTGCTTTTCTGTCTATCTATACCACTCCATGTTTGCATGTCTTGCTCCCTCACTTCAGTCAAATGTCAGAAACGCTTTCTTTGATAAGCTGAGATGAAATAGCATCCGTGATATTTTCTCGTTACCTGCTTTTTTCTCCATTGGACTTAACACCAAATGAAACATGAATTATTTTTGTCTCACTGACCATAATGAGCAAAAGGACTTTGTTTTGAGCACTTAGAACAATGGCTGAAACATAGCATACACTCAATAAATATTAACTGAATAAATAAATCAATAATTGAAATTTAAATCTGGATCATTTGACAGCAAAGTCTATTTTCTCTTTCTCTCCTTCCAAAGCTTAGAGAAGAAAAACAATAATTCCAAGGTTGCATAGATAAGGTGACAAAATTAGCATTCAAATCTAGGTCGATTGGCTTCCCACACCTGTACTTTTCCTAATATTCCACAGTGCCTCCTAGTGGACAAATTGCTAGGGACTATTATTGACTAAAACGTCAGTGAATTGGTTGAGGTTTACTTCTCTGACTCGCTTTTGGATTTGATTTTATAAAGCCTAATCTTCTTCCTTGGTTCAACCTTGAAGACTATGCAACATGAGGTAAAAGTCATCAACAAAATGACCCATTAGGCTGTCACAACGGCCTAAATCCAACCATTACAGATAATGCCTTCCGTTTGGACAAGTCACTAAAATTTCTCCAAGTTTCTAGTAATTATCTCAGAAATGAAGGTAGAATATTAGATGATATTATTCATATAAAGCCCCAGCACAGTACCTGGCATACAGTAAGCCCATAATGGATTGGATTATGCCCTCATGGCAAATGGGAAGATAGCACAGCCCATATCCACCACCTTTGTATGATGTGGTTTGTTTGAGAAATTGTGCCAGAAGAATCTGGGGGAATCAAGACAGATCTTGGGGAAGGAGGGCAAAGTGAAGTGCCACCCTGATAAATCAGGGGCACGTGAAGACATATGTATATGTGGGTGTCAGGAAGAATGGTGTCAGGTTAAGTGCTGTCAGTGTTATTGAGGCAGAAGAGAATCAAAGCTAACTCACTAGATTTTTGGCAGGGAATACCTTAAAAGACCGAATGAGGCCACTGTAATGTTCAATTTCAATATATTCACACTTCACCTTCTCCTGTGGCTCTCCATTTTCAACAGTTGGGCTTAGATTTAAGACTTTTCCTCCTTGCTGTGTTAGGAGTGGTGTAGTAAGTATTATTTCTAAAAGCGCTATGCTGATTTTATAAAGTGGCTGGCTGGGGTTTTGTCTGGCAAACACACTGACTGTGAAAGCTGCAGGAAAATCGATTTTCTGGCATTTGTGTGTCCTGGCACAAGTTCTTCTGCATGAAGGCTCAAGTTATAGAACCTTCTGGTAAAATGCAGCAAGTGAGGGTGACTTCATAAAATGATTTGGTTTAATTAATCTTCACCAATTGGGTCAAAGCAATGGTCTTTATATGCAAAATGACAGATAAAACAACTATTTTGCTGTTAGTTCATTTAGAGAAGTAGTCAAATAGCCTCTGAATCTGATTCTCACACATGAACATAAATCAACATACTTCACACTCAGGTTCTGATTCCATACTGTCTTTATTCTGCCTTGGCCAGCATGACTGCTGTAGAGAAACTACTTATTCACCCATGCCCTGGAAGGAGCCTGCCTGTCCATGGTAAAATTTGCAGTTGTGTGATGTTTTCTTTTGGTCGCTAGAACAGTGGTTAGGAGCACAAGTCCTGAAGCAATAAAGACCTTCTTTTTGTACTTATTATCTATGCGATTTTGGGGAAATCTTTTAATCTCACTGAGCCTCAGTTTCTTCATTTAAAAAATCTTATACACATTTTATATTGTCTTGTTAAAATCTTGTAAGGTTGCTCAAAAATAAAAAAATTAAAAAAAATAAGTCTACCTTATAGTATAGTATTTTGAGATGAATTTAGCTCAACTCATGAGAACGTAGACAACACTAAATTTCTCTTCCATTCAAAAGTTGTATCAGGTATTGTGATAGATTCTGTGAGGAATGGGAGATATCTAAGATGTGGTTCTTATGCTCAAGAAACTAAAAGTGGTAACAGAAGTGTCATCCAATGGAACTTTCTGAAATGTTCTTTATCTGTGCTGTCTGATATGCTAATTTCTAGCCACACATGTCTTGTGAGCACTTGAAATGTGACTAGTGCTATTGAAGAATGGAATTTTAAATTTAAATTTAATTTAAATAGTTGCATACAGCTAGTGGGTGCCCTTATGGATAGCATAGGTCTCACAGCTTAAGTAAAGAAAAAAACAAAACAAAACAAAACAAAATGCAAATAGAAAATAAAAGAAAAAACAGAGGGGTGCTATAAGGCAGCAAAAGGGTATCAAGAACTACTTTGTTTGATTTACCCCAGTTATGGAGGTGATGAGTGTATCATATGGTAGTCTTGCATATACCAGTAGGACAGCTAGTTATAGCACAGTTGAGGAGCAGGGGAGTTAGGAATGTAACTCCTACTGTATTCAGAGCTAATCCGTAGCTCTGGAGTAGCTTTCCTACTTGTGTTTATAGAAGGTCTCTCCAGAGATACGTTAGCTGTATTATTTGTATGGGCAAAAATTTCTTAGGAACATGGAGGGACTATCTCCTTTAAATTTATCCTATTTGTGTAAAATTGAAAATAAGTGATCTCCTGGGTGTAGGTATGCCATGAAAGAATATGCTTATTAGTCCTGTTCAAAAACCACAATTTCCTTTGAAAGAGCAGATCATTATAAAAGAAAATATTTGTGAAAAATAAAATATGTCACTTAAATTTCCAACTAGCCTGATTTTCTTTGTTTTGGTTCCATAAATTGCTGCATTAAGTTCCTTGGCAACACCTCTCTCCAACTTTCCTTCCCAAGGGAAGAATTCCACGATGCCAGGTGATAATATTTACAATTTCCTCCATTTTTTTAAAAAACTAATTCTTTCCTGTATCTGCTCTGGTAGATGGGTTGAAGAATTGAGTATAATGAAAATTGAAAGTGGTAGAACCTCCATATATGCTTTCTTCTATGAATTGTAAGTAATTTTGTCAAGTACTCACAGATGCTTTTGCGTAGCATTTTAAAACTGTGTTACAGTTATGTTAAGGGCACAACTGTATATATTTGGCTTATTTGAGTCACTGAAGGGAGGGGAGGATCAACATTTCCCATGGAAGTTAGGCAGGTTGAATGTTACGTTCATTTGATTTGATTGCTGTTATATAGTAATTAGAGACCTGATCTAAGATATACCAAAGCCCAAACTAAAATAAATGTTGACAAATTACAGATTTGCCTTTCAAACTCCATTAGAAAACAAAAATAAAGTAAAACAACAACAGCAAGAAGAATAGAATCATTAGTTGAAGCAAAGTTTTTTCCCCCCCAAAGAGTCAACTGGAAAACTAGGTTGTTTTATGTTCAGGCCTGTGTGCTCACTTCTACTATTGAACAGAAAATCAAAGACTGAAAATTCCTCAAAGTAAACCTAATCACACCAGTATTTCATTTCACTTGAGTTTCTGATAGATAACAGTTATCACCTCTATTTGGTAAAAATCAATATTCAAACTGCAGAAGGAAGCCATTGTACCTACGCAACTAAGAAGAGAAAAAGGAAATTGAAAGCCTGGGTTGCATTTGCAAATTTATGTATTTTTAAGTGCCTGTGAAACCTGTGGCTGGTAGGATAATTTATCAGCAGTCATTAGTTTGAAATGCATTTCCCTTAAGTTCTCATTTCTGTGCCAGTAACCTATCACCAAAGAAATACAGTAATTTGAAAAACAGGCCCTCTATATCTTGAGCAAGAATGTTATTACCTGTTGTTATGCCAGAAAACTGAAGTGGACCAATAATACTTTTACATATTTTTCCTTCAAGACTCTCCTGCTTGCCTTCTAGTCAAACTCTGATCAACCAGTAGCAAACCTTTGTCGGCTGGAGTGCTTACTGCCCACTACCTCTCACACAACAATGCCACCAAGGGTGCCACTAAGAGTAGTTAAGGCAACAAACTAAAGCATGCGTATGCAGACCTGTTACAGCCATTACAATAATCTGTGGCCAATAGTTATCTGGTTTTCTTTTCCATAATTAAATGACTTGTCACTTGCAAAATTTAATTTCCATTAGGATGACTTTTCTTCACAGTCTGACATGTAAAGACAACAGAATATTTAATTAAGAACCTTCCTATATAGTCATCTCTCTTTGAGACTTGATTTCTTTACCTTCAGAATCCAAATTGCTTGTCAGCGCCATGGAGAAAATGGATTTCCATCCCCCCTACTGTACCTAATGGTAATCTGCAATTCTACTGATTTATATCCAAGCCATTCATTACCTACTTGCTGAAAAGTATGTTATTAATAAGAAGCAGGTAGGAGTCATGCTGTCCTCCCCAGGTTTAAATGAATCTTTAAGATAGTACAATCAACAGATATGCAAAATAGACCATTAATGCAACATTAGAGTTACAAATTTGAACAAAATCAAGGGATGCAGAATTTTTAAATTTATCATTGTTTCAGTCTCAGTTTTAGCAACACCGCACATAGAGCATTAGGAAGTCATTGATCCCAAAGTATTGAAAAAATGACCAGTGTGCATGAAGGAGATTCCCAAATTAACTATCAGACTACTGGAATGATGTAACCTTACCTATGCAGATTGGCTCAATCACAGCAAGTAAGTTTTCAACACCTTTGAACTTTTCTTTCTGTGGTTTGTGCTGCTTTGCCTAAGTAAGAGTTTGCCTCACATTATGTAACAG
>PVKS010017887.1:0-41113 GCA_004027875.1 Aplodontia rufa
CTGAACCAGCTGTGGTGATCTCCTATGTCTTGCCATTGGTTTAAACATGAACATGTGATGCATGTTGTCCGACCCAAGGGACAGACTGATGAAATGCTTTCAGGAAAGATTTTTTTTTTCATTCTTAATAAGAGATACAAGAAAGAGATGGCTCCTCTCTTTTTCTTGTGAAATAGTCACTCCTGGATTTTCACCTGCTGCAGCTATCTTGTCAAAGGTGAGAGAATGCCACACCACAGAAATGAAAATGATACGAGTCCTGGGTTACCCTCTTAAACTTTGTACAGTGAGCCCTGGAGAGCCCTTAGCTCTTCTGGTTTTAGGAGTCAATTTTCCCTGCTCCATTGAAGATGGGGCGCTGAACTCATCCTTGGATGGGGACCCACAGGGGTCTTCTTGAGGATGTGCTCCTGAGCTCCTACAGGCCTACTATGCCAGCACCTGGAACAATACATAGGGCATGAAGAGGAAATGTGTAATGGATTACGAGAGAAGGGATATAACCTGTGGGCCACACAGGAGGTGGACAGGTAAGCCATAGAGTGTCACTGATCGAACCAGAAGGGATGCTGTGTGTCTGTGTTCTTACGTGTCAGCAGTCACAAGGGAGCTGTGTCTAACAGCGAGTTCCTGAACACTGGAAGCCTACCGGGTCGAGGCCTAACAATAAGTGGGCAAATTAGAACGATTAATAGGAATGCCATCAGAAGCTCTGCAGGAATAATAGGAATAATAGATCATAAACGAAGCCCAGGATTGGCTCCACGGGTGTATTTCCAACTCGGCAGGCAGCTTGCTACATTCACACTTCCCATCCACAATAGTCAGAGAAAATAGATATGATTTCCCAAAACAATGGCGCTAACTAAGCAGGCGTGTTTAGTTCTTTTCAGAAAGCAAGGAGGGAGCCACAGCTGAGTAAAATGATGCGACCACTCTTCATTTCCAGCTGGGGATTTTAGAATGAAGCAAGAACAAATTTTATCTGTCTCATGATACATGGAGACGGTGAGCCCTGGAGGGCCCTTAGCTCTCTTTTATCTTTCTCATGATACATCTTTCTCGTGTAAAAATTGCTTTCATCCCTTAAGTTGGGAGAGAATAGTACTAGAAGGTGCTAGGGCTGTGATTAAAGGCGAACGCTTAGGTGTTATAAGAACTGCTTGTAAGTTTCATCAGGTAGGAAGCAACTGGTATTATTTTCCTTTCCCATACAATATGAAAAGAGAATTGTGAAAGTCCAGTTTGTAAGCATTGTAGCTTTGCAACCATAAATAAAACTGATAGGGCACGGAGATAAAATAATCAAACACAGTCCTGGCCTTCATGCAGGCTGTAGAAAGCAGCCTGCCAAGAAGAAAAATCACGTACTTCCTCCTCCTGATAGTGGGGCTTTTTTTAAATTTTAAAATAAATGATAAAAGCAAGTTCATACAAGAGAGATTTTGAGATTTGCAGATATGAGTCTCAGCAAACTTGGAAGAGGATGGGCCCTGGAATCTGGCAAACGTTTCTCTTCTGGTTTTCTCATCCCAACTCTGGAGAGAGGTAGGGTCCTGTCCATATCACCAAGTGGTCTGGTTGTTTCCTCCTTGGAGGTCAGAATTCTGGACCTGAGAAACTTGATGCTTAAAAATTTTACCCAAGGAAATCAACTAATTTTGAGAGTTCCCTTGGTTGGTTTGGGAAAAAAGCTACTTGGCTTTGATTGACAGAGATCACTATGATTAAAATACTAGGATGTGGAGCCACCAGCCTGTGCCTGAGTCTGGCTTTCAATCAGTGACCAGCTGTGTGACTTTACACAAGTTGCTTACACTCTCTGAGCTTCAAGTCCCTGTAAACTGGAATCAGTGATAATACCTCTTAGGGGTGTTGTGGGGACCCAATGAGCTAATATCTGTGCAACATTTACAACAGTGCATGGCTCATTGTGAGTACTTAGGACTTCACCCGTGAGATCCTTATCTGTGATTCATGGCAGATCCAAGAAGTGCTGCAGTATAAAAGTGCCATATCCACCTGGCAGGTGTCACCTCTGTCAGGACTGTTGGCAAACTGCACGGCTGATCTGCATAGACACTGACGGAAAGGGCTGTTGCATTTCCTCCTTCAAGATCTCCCATTTTTGCACCCGAAGTGAAAGGGAGACAAATCGAGCTGGGAAATGTCCACTCTTGGTTACTGGATAGGAAAGTGTGTGACTCCAGGGACACAAGCTGTCCCCATGACTAGCATAACACAGATGAGGTTTATTTGGCTCAGAGTCTCTAGCTGGCCAGGCCAGAACTTTCGCGGCTGCTCAGAGAGGCCTCAGGGACGGAGTCTCATGCTTCCTTTCTTAGCTGACTGGATTTCCCTTTCCTACTTTTTGCTTCCTGGCCCCAAGATAACTGCTGATCTTCTGTTTGTCCCGATTGCTTTCCAGGCAGAAGGAAGTGGAAAGGATGCACGGGAAGGGAAGGTGCTTTCTTCCCAAGGGGTCTTGCCTTTTTGAGGGAGAGGGGAATAGCTTCTTTAGGGATTTCCACCTGTATTCCACTAGCTAAAATTATAGCATTCTACTTTCCCTGCTCCCTACCACCCAGCCGCTGGCTGCAAAAGAGGGGAAGGTCAGGAGGGTAGAAGGGGAAGGTACAGTTGGGGTGGGGAAAAAAAGTCTACTCTGTACCTATCGGCAGAAGAAAAGGACCATGAGTCGGGAGAAGGGAGGGGGTGCTTGGGTGGGACACTGGCCAATTTATATTGTTATGTTGTGTGCATGTATGAATATATAATAACAAATCCCATTGCTAAGTGCAACTTTAATGCACCGATAAAAATGTGAAGAGGAAAAAAATAGAGACTGAGAAATGGGTTATTTTGGAAGCCTATAAAGAGAAGAAAGGCAGGAGGGAAAAGGAGTGAGTGGCTTCTAGAAATTCAACCCAAGGATCGCCCACATGTGATAATGCTACAGAGGAATGTTCTTGCCTGTATTTTGTTTTTAAGTCACCAATACGTTGCACTTTTTTAGCCTTTTACTATGAAGCAATGTCTGGTTGGAGAAATTTTTTTTTCCCAGGTAAAGGGAGAGTTGTATTATCCTTGGGAGCCCAATGTGGAATCTTTACATGAAAAAATATTTCTTCTATCAATGTTATTCTATAGTGAAAGATAAAGCTGAAAATATAAATAGGTGATACAGAAACCGAAATTTAGGCATAATAGAGAACCTCTAGAACAGAAAATGTCCTGAGACAGTTGTACTGTATGAACTGTATGTTAGGTGACCTGCACTGGGGTTCTTGTGGGTGGGCTGGTGGTGGCTGGGCCCTTAATATAAAATTTCTTGCTCCACAGTTTTGCCCATAAGAACATTTTCACCAGCTCAGCTCAGTAAAGTGGATTTATTTCAGGAAAGTAGAGATGGTCACTTACTAAAGAGTGAGTTGAAAACAAAAGAAATCCTTTGTTCAGACCAAGTCTTGCAGATGACCCCGGCAGGGCTAGCAGTGAAGGGCAAGTTGTCCTGGCTGATGGGGGTAGGACTGGCACTCTGTCCACTCCCTTGCCTTGTACATCAACCTGGGGCTGGAAGCTTCTATCTTGCAGGTGTCTGTGTCATTAGTGAGCACAGCTATTTGCAGGTACAGGGGGTGCGAAGGACTTGTTTCATTTCTTCCATTACAATCTATTTGTCCCTCCACATTATCAGGGGATTGACTCCAGGACACCCCTGTAGACACCAAAATCTGAGGATGCTCAAATGTCTGATAGGAAGTGGTGTAGTATTTGCATATAACCTACGTCCCTTCCCCTGTACACTTGAACTCATCTCTGGATTGCTTTTAATACCTAAGACAAAGTGAATACGCTGTGTGAATACATGTTATGCTGTATTGTTTAGGGAATAATAACAGGGAAAATAGTCTGTCCACGATCAGTACAGGGACAATCTCTTTCCCAGTTGGTTGAGTTTGCGGATGAAGAGCCCATGGCTAGAGAGGCCCCCTGTCATTGTGTTTCCATGGTATGCACATGGTTGATGTGGTGAGTGATTTGCTTGTGTTTCCGTGGGATCACAGATCCAAGGATCATCACCATCAGGGTTCAGAATCCATAAGACAGACGTACACTTGCTGCCTTCTCTCTTAAACAGATTCTCACACTTCAGTGCACATAAGAATCACCTGTTCAAAATGCAGACCTTGGCCCTTATCCCAGCTACTCTGGCTTAATAATTCCTGGATGGAACCTGGAAATCCACGTTTTCCACGGAGGCTGAGATGGTTTAACTTAGGTGGTGTAGGGACTGTGCTTTTGAGAAACCTTTTTCTTTAGCAGGGGCTTTTAGTCCATTTGTTCTGTTACAACAAAATATCTGAGACTGGGTCATTTGTAAATCAGTTTTTTTTTTCTCTCTCACAGCTTTGGGGTCAGAATGTTCAAGGTTAAGGTACGAAAAGGGCTGCTCTCTGCTTCCAGGATGCTCCTTGTTGCTGCGTCCTCCAGAGGGGACAAGCCCTGTCTTCATGTGGTAGCAAGTAGATGGAATGAAGGTGATGGAGGTGGTGAGCTCTGTCCGCTGGGCCTCTTTTAGGGGCTCTAATCCTACCCCTCAGGCAGAGCCTTCACCTCCTAAAGGCCCCACCTCTCAGTACCTTTGCTTTGGGGATTGTTTCAACATGAATTTGAGAGACTCAAACATTCAAACCATAGCCCCTGGTGATTGCAGCTGCTTTGTTTCCTCAAAGTGTGGTTGCTGCGTCCAGACAGCGGGGTGTCCTGTAATCCTGAAAGGGAAACCTCATGTCATGGAAAACAAGGAAGGAGACAGAGAGGATCTGAGGGGAAGGAAGGTAGGGGAGCTAGGGGACACTGGGTTGCTCAGGACAGGACACCAGGCTCCAGACCACACGGCTCTTATTCACAAGCAGGCAGGGCGGGTAATCCTACTCAGGCACTGGCTATGAGGCAGCTACGAGACATTAAGCTAACACCCTCTTTCTCTTTTGCATATGGATGAGGACTGCTGTCCTGGGCAAGCTGCCACATGCTGCCATGTGACTTGTGTCTTCCCATCAAGGCCAGGTGTGCTTTACCTCTACTTTTATGGCAAACAGTGGTTCCCAACATGTGGTCGCACCATCAAAGCAGAAAATGTGCTATTTCTCTCTGTCCCCTCTGCAGTAATTTGCTAGAGCCGCTATAAGAGAATACCACGGACAGGAGACTTCAATAGGTTTTCTCGCAGTTCAGGAAGCTGCAAGTCCAAGGTCAAGGTGTTGGCAGGTTCTCCTGAGGCCTCACTCCTTGGCTTGTGGATGGCCACTTTCTCCCGGAGTCCTCAAACGGGTGTGTGCGTGTGCATGTGCATGTGTGTGTGTCTGAGAACCATTCTCCTCTTCTTGTAAGAACACCAGTCAGATTGTATTAAGGCCTGCCCTGGTGACTTCACTTAATTAATCATCTCTTTGTCAGTCAACTTTTTATCACAGTGATCAAAATACCTGACAATGTCCACAGTCACTGACTCTGTTACCTGAGGTGAGGCAGCAGAGGTGGAATGGCATAGCAGAGGGAGATGTACCTTTCTAGCGATCCACCTCCTCTAGCCGTGCCCCACCCACCTACATTTACCACCTCACTAGTCCATTCAAACTAGGTGAACCTGTTAGGAGACAGGTTCTAAACGATCTAATCGTTTCACCCCTGAACACTCCAACAGAGGCTTTTGGGGGACACATCATATTAAATCATGGCAACCTCTTTATAGGCCCTATCTCCATTATGGTCATATTCTGGGGTACTGGTGGGTAGGGCTTCAGCCTGTAAATCTGGGGTGGGGATCACAATTTAGCACAAAACATGCTCTTAGCAGTGGTTCCAGTGATAGCCTCTCCCAAGCTCATGGCAGGCAGCGCAGTAGCCAGGGACTGTGGGCTCCTGGCAAGGGCCTCCCAGCCCTAGGATCCTAGAAAGGCTCAACAGGAGTGTTAATAATCACATCCATGAAGACAGCAGGGAACACAGAAGAGCAGGAGAAAGAAATTGAGAGGTGAGCATGAGTAGGGGGCTGCTCCTCCCCTAGGGCGTCTGCTGATTCTGAGACGGGATGCTGCCAGGGTGCTGGATATAGGACACATTCTATTCCTTGCCTTGTTGCTGATTCCCAGGTGCCTTTAAATTGTGGTGACTTATTGAGTCAGTTGCTTAAATTGTTTTCTTTTTTTCCTGCATGTATTTTGTCACACACACACACATACACACACACACACTCGGGTTTGAGGGCCAAGCTCTCCTTCTTAATAATGTAAGTTTTTCCCAACCCCCACTTTCTTTTTTATTTTTAATTTTTATTTTTTTATTATTAGATGATATAGAGTTACAATTGAGGGGGAAATATTATCAAACATTCTTTCTTAAGGGTAAAATTCAAAGTGTCTCATGGGATTGTCATAAGACAACCTGACCAGTGGCTGGAGGGTAACATGTACCAGGAAACACTAGTAGTAACAACTGATCACCGTTTATTGAGAATCTATCATACATCAGGCACTATAGTAAACTCTTAACCGGAGCAGTCTATGCCCTTTCATAAATAAGTTGGCCAAGTCTGAATGTGATGGGCTACGTGTTCATGTTCTTTCCAAAATTCATAAATCAAAGTCCTAACTCCTAAGGTGATAGTATTAAGAGGTGGGGTCTAGGGAAAGAGACTAGGTCATGAGGGTGGCCAACCCATGATGGGGATGAGCTCTCGGCCCTCTTTCCACCATGGGAGGACCCAAAAAGAAGCCAGCCATCTGCTACCCAGATGAGTGGCCTCACCAGAATCCAACAGTGCCGGAATCTAATCGTGGCCTTGCATTCTGCAGAGCTGCGAGAGCTGCTGTTGATCAGCCAGCGAGTCCATGGTACTCTGTTATAGCAGCCAAACATACTAAGACACTCAGCCTGGTGAAAGGCCTCGCATCTCAGGTAGAAAATAGAGCAAGAATTCAGGCTCGGACTCTGTTCCATAACCAGGGCTGTGGACCTGTTCCTGGCTCGCTGATTACTCATTATCCCGAGAATACCACTTCACTGCCAGCTGCTGCCCTACATTTTTACTAAGTGAATTCAGTCTCGAGCCTAACTTCAAGCATTCAGCATTGCTTCTTTGTATTTCCAGTTGGCCCGGACTACATTTATTGATCCCAGATAACTCCCTATAGAGGGGAGGCATTTTAATTTCCTCTCCTCTAAGGAGGAGATGGATAAATGCAGTAAGTTAGAGAACAGACTCAATTCCAGCATAGCCAAAATAAATCTTTGTCCAGTTTAGATGCTACTCAAATGTTCACGTGCCTTGGAACAAACAAAACCAAATTCAGCTGTAAGATCTTCCATTTTCAGGGCCAGAATGGAGAGCGCTGCAGTGCAAACCGGGATGTGGATGCCATGAGCCCACTCCAGGGCAGAATCCAGGAAGCAGCGTCTGGAACACATTGCAGCTCTCAGCAGGCCCATGAGCCACGTGAGCACGAATCTGCTTCAACTGCAGCTTGACCTCCTGTCCCTGGTCATGCATGTGAGACAGAAGGCAAAGGGGCTGGCATGGTGAGCAGCTACCCCAGCCAAACCTGTCTGGGGAGAGGTTGTGGTCACTCTGGGGTGAGGCACCTTTGCTCTGCACGTTGGTCCTTACATACCTCTGCTTTGTTTTTGTTTTTGTTTTTTTTTTGCTTTTGTTTCTCCTTTCAGTTGCCTAGTAAACATTTCAGTTGGAAAATTCCAACCTTGCCTCAGATGAACTAAGAGGAAAAGCGATGTGTCCACGCCCAGGCTGCCCAGCCAAGAAGGGCAGAGTGCCCCTTGAGGACGGGCTTCGTCCATGTGGCCACAGCTGCAGCCGCAGCCGGACGTCTAAGGAGTCTGCGGGGAGGGACATGGAGCCAGGTGGATGCTGCATACCAGGAACCCTGGGGACACAGGTGGATGGTGGTAGAAGGTTTCCCTAGAAGCCCAGGTCTTTTTTTTCTTTTTTTGTCCTCTGACTCTTGTCGTTGCTGCTCTTTGAACACAATCATAGCACTTATCACTTAGGTGTGCTCACTGACCCCACTAGACCAGGTCTCACAAACAAGGGACGTTCTTGTTCATTTCAGTATGCCTATGTGGAAATGAAATAGCACACGTAGTAAATATTTCTTGCATGGAACCAAACGGCGCGATATTGAAATGAACAACCTTGACCGTAACATCATAACATCTTCCACTTTCAAGGCCAGGATGGAGAAAACTGCTGTGCAAAATTGGGACGTGGATGCCAAGAAGAATTCCAACAAACCAAGGAGAAGGGCGGCCAAGTGAGGATGGAGGTGGCCCCATGGCTCCCCTCCTGGAAAGTGAATGAATGCAGCTCAGAGCTCCTAGTAGGCCCTGGGCTACTAGCAAGGGAGCTTAAGGTTATTAGCTTTTAAATTATTATTTTAAAAGTTGAAAGAATGTTGCGAAATCTATGCTCACAATGCATTTGAGTCCTATAATGGTTGAGATGGGTGTGCTTGCACTTGGCAGGTGCTTGCTCTGGGAAGGGACATTGGAGTGTGCACCCTACCATGTGAGCCTGTAGGCCTCTCCACCAGGTGGCGCTCACCTCTTGGTCTTTGTTCCTGCCATCGAAACTGCCATTTTTTAATTGCTGCAGAGCCATTGAGCCGTTGACTTCCATTTCCAGGATTAGAAACTTGTAAGCTTTATTTCCCTGGGAACTCAGGACGTGGCAAGAGTACCCACTGGGGAGGCCGTAGGGGCACAATGTTGTACATTACACAAACCCAGCTCCTTCTGGCACAGGTGTTTGGAGCAGGGTCAGGTGACAGGGTTGAGTAACTTGCTTTATTGGACATTTCAGTCTTGGCTAGAGGGAATGTTGTCAACATTCCGTATGGTTGCTCTGGCCACCCATCACATTGACCTGGTCACTGTAAACATGCCTGGACTTTGTGCTGAAGTGTGTCAATTTACAAAGAAAAGATCTCTGGTCTCTGAGCATTATGAGAGATGTTTAAAAACTGCAATGAGCAATCTCATATGAAGCAGGAAGGGAATCCCTGTACCATCTTTTAAACTTTTACACCTCCCTTTCTGACTCAAGGGATCCACTTATTCATGGAATTGTTCCATGATCAGAAATAATATACTCCATCAAGTTGCTTCCCTTCAATATACTCTTGCAAATAGCACCCCGCCCCCCCCATGAGAACATTGCCCTGGCATTTTATAGGGTAACAAGACAAATCCCAATGACATTAATCTGGTCTTGTAAATAGCTGGCTATAATCTTCTGGTTGACCCCAATTCTTACCAGCCCTGAGAAAATTTGCAGTAGGTCATCCTTTCCCTTCCTCACATTGTGCCATGGGACCGGACCTTCAGGGTGCTGGAGATCTTTGTCATTCTTGATGTAGCAGTTTCATCTCATACGAAAGTCACCGGGGAGATAATTCCCAATTCAAAAACCTTATAGCAGTGTGCAAGTAGGCAATCTTTTCAAATGTCACCAACAAATGATAATCATCTGTCACTTTTCTGTAGTGCCCTCTAGTAAGTGGGCACCTCCACCCCAATGAATCCTGACCATGAAAGAGCCAAGAGACAGATTAAAGAAGGTCGTGATTTGTACAAGGTCACCGAGAGGGCACGTCTCAGAACCAGGATTAAAATCTCCATGGATTGAGTTCTGGCCACACCTCTCTTCACGTCCTTTGCCATCTCTGGGTGCCAGGCACAGTTCAGGATATAAGGAGTATTGATGGAAAATGATGTCTCTGCTTTAAAGGAAGTAAGAGTTTATTCTGAGTCAGACATGGTGCTGGAACACAGATTGGCTTACCCTGAATGACCCGTTCCACCACAGAAGAGTCACCTAAACTTTTATTGTCACAGAACACAGAAAGTCATGAGTCAAGACATTTACCTATGAGGAGCATGGGAACATAAGGTAGGTGGATACAGATAGGTTTCAGATGTTATCTTCTAGGGAAGTGGACTGCCTGGGGCTTTGAGTAATGTGCTCTATTAGATGCTGTGGCCTCAGGTGAGTGAGAAAATCTTATTTAAAAATAAATGTAATACGGCTGGAGCAGTGGCTCGGGGGTTGCAGTGCTTGCCTGGCATTCGCAAGGACCTGAGTTCAAACCCTAGCACCACATACACAACCAAGTCTTGGAGCAACAGAGGCTACATGAAAAACTAAATAAAATTGATTCTCTCTTTCTCTCTGTCTCTCATTGTCCCTCTCTCTTTGAAAAAGAAAATATAGTAATGATCTTAAAGGAGACTTTTGATTAATTTTTAGTCTTATTAACAAAATACTGTACATTAAACATTTTGAACAGTTTTTATAAATATAATAGTTTGACTTCCTTAATTGTCTGATTATCACTCAAATCTTCCCAAATATCTGAGTATAATTCCTATACATGTAACAAAAAAACTACACATGATAAATGATAAATTTTACTTAAAATATCAATGTGAAATCTTGACCTGAATGACTAGTCAACTATTTAACTGCACATTTAAAATTAGTATTACAAGTTTAACTGAACAGTCCAGCACATGAAATCCTATTAAACGTAACAAGGAAAAAGACTGAATATCCACAAATTATTTCCTAGCCCCAAGATATCAAAATAAGACCATCACTTTTACATTTGATTCTGTATCCTTTGGGGATTTCAGGTCATCTACCTGCTAAGGAAACAATCATATGGTTCTGAATAAACATGGGGCTGTATTTTCAAGAGAATTTTTTAGACACTCCTTACCAGCTGTTCGAGGTTGGCTCCTGCACAGGGATGTTAGATAGGACATATGCGCTACAGGGGAGAAGTCCAGGATGAGTTCTCTTAAGTTTGTACTTGCTAAGTCACTGTTTTATGAATAGATTGGCTCATAGTCCTAGTCCTCTGCATTCAGGTATGTGCACCCTACTTCTGTCCAGTTAGGCCTGCAAGCTTGCCAGATCTCCATACCACTTGGCTGGTTTGAACATGGCTATTTCTGGCTTAATTCTTATTCTGAATTATTTTCATATTCTGCAGATTTGCTGCACCCACAACTTAGACTTATTTAAATGATATTGGATTGGATTCCGTGTCTGTGGAAGCCAAGATCAGAATTGCAAAAACAGTTCTGAATGTGTGTGTGTGTGTGTGTGTGTGTGTGTATGGTGTGTGGTGTGTGTCTTGCTGAATGTGGTCAGAGCCCATCCTCCTTACTTGCCTTAGGGATGTACAGGAGGAAATTACACAAATTAAACATGAGTATGCTTGAAGAGCAGCAACCTAGGTCCCAGCCAGCAGGTGCCCAGGTCAGCTCCAAGGAGGACCTCCTGTCTGGAGCTGCCCTGCCTTTCCACTGCATTGGCCCAACTACACTCCTGGGCCAAAAGGTGCCCAGGACACCCCAAGGAAGATTTCCACCCAGAGCTGGCCCCCCAACTGCCACGCAGGCCCAGGACTCTGAGACTGAGCAAATGAGCACTCAGGACACCTCAAAGACCCCAGGCTGGAATGTCCCAGATGCAGCACACACCTGCCAGGTCCAGATATCTTGGGCTTGTCCCTACCAAGGATCTCAGGTCCTATTGCAGCATGCAGGCAGGCCTGTTGTGGCCCATCCTGCACCTCTGCTACCCCAGGACACAACAACACACCCCTGCTGCTGCACTTCAACAATCCAGCAGGTTATAGATGCAACAGGTTACAGATCCATGCCCTGGAGCTTTGATCCAATGGGTTACAGATTCATATCCTGGAAACTTGATCTAAAAGATGCAGCAAAATGATGCTCCAGCCAGAAATAACTTTCTGGAAGAAGGAGGTCATCAGGGTGGTAGACTCTGACTGGCCCTTTGACCTGCAAGGAAAAGCATCCGAAGACCTGCATTACTTCAGCACAGGAAACTTCAAAGATCCGGAAGAAGCTCTGCAAAAATGAGAAATCAAACTAGAAAAGGTTCACCTCAAACCCACAACTCCCAAATCAAGGAGCCCATGGACGGGGAGTGGGATGAAACCCTAGAAAAAATCATCAATGATCTGATTGCTAAAAGGAACAATGAACTAAAGGAAGATTTAATGAAGGGACTAAGAGAGAATGCTCAAGAGATGAAAACTCTATTAGCAAAGAAATAGACATAACTGAAAAAGGAAGTAACAGAGCTAAATTCTGCAGCCAATGACATGAGAGCAACCATGGAAAAATTTAATAATAGACTAACTTCTATAGAAAACAGAACCTCAGCTCTTGAAGAAAGCATTCTGACAAAGAGGATAGGTTGAGTAAGTTTGAGTGCATGGATGACAAAAAAAAAAAAAAAACTAACAAAACATGAGCAGAATTTTCAAAATGGCTGAGGTGAAATCAGAAGAAATGGTCTAAGAGTAATTGGGATACATGAAGAAATCAAAACACAAACAAATGGCGTGAAGAATGTTCTCCATGAAATAGTTAAAGAAAAAATTTCCACCATAAAAATAGAATCCGAATGCTCATCCAGGAAGCTTATAGGACACCCAATAGGCCTAATCAAACGAGAAGCTCACTGAAACACATCATATTCAAAATGTACAACAGGAAAATCAAGGAAAGAATATTAAAAGATACAAGGCAGAAATGCCAAATCACATTCAGAGTCAAACCAATTAAGAATCACCTCAGATGCTTCAATTCAGAACCTAGAAGCAAGAAGATCCTGGAAGGAGATTTTTCAATGTTTGAATGACTACAACCTGCAACTGAGAATACTATACCCAGCAAAATTCAGCATCAAATTTGAAGGGGGAAATAAGAACATTCCACAATAATATCCATCTTGCAGCATTCATGAACAGAAAATCAGCATTACAAAGAATTCTCAAAGATAAATTCCAGATAGAAGAACAAGCAAACTAATCTCAAAACCCACAGAGGAAATTCAATAAAAGTACACACTATCAAAGAGACAACCAAGACAGCACAGGGCTCACTAATAAAATATGATGACTGTGAACCACAACCACATAACTATCCTAACACTGAAAGTGATATTATCCCAGGTATCCTATCAGACCATGATACCATGATCCTAGCAATTAACAGCAAAAATGATAACAGAAAATACACATATACATGAAGGTTGAATAATACCCTATTAAATGAAGAAAGAGAGAGGGAGCTGGAGCGGTGTCTCAGTGGTTACGGTGCTTGCCTCACATGCGCGAGTCCGCGAGTTCAAACCCCAGCACCACGTACACAACGAAGTGTCAGAGGAGTGAAAGTCACATGAAAAACTGAATAAAAATTGCTTCTCTCTTTCTCTCCCTCTCACTGTCCCTTCTTTCTTTAAAAAAAAAAAAACAAGAAGACATGAGAGCAGAAATTAAGAACTTTCTGGAAGCAAATAAGAATGAAGACACAACATATCGAAACCCATGGGTCAGCATGAAAGCATTTTTTATTAAGAAAAAGAGGAATAGTGAGAGGGAGAAAGAGAGAATCAATTTTATTGAGTTTTCCACATGGCTTTCATTTCTCCAAGACTTAGTTGTGTACATGGTGCTGGGGTATGAACTCAGGTTCTCTTGCATGCCAGGCAAGTGCCCTAATTGCCAAACCACTGCTCCAGCCCCATGAAAGCATTATTAAGTGGAAAAATTGTAGCACTGAGTGCTTCCATTAAAAATCAGGTGTGAGCCTCAGTAAATAAGCTTATGTTCCACCTCCAATCCCTACAAGAGGAAGAACAATCTAACCCAGCAGAAAGCAGGATATAATCAAGATTAGAGTTGAAATCAATGAAATAAAAAACAAAACAATAAAAAAAATCAATGAAACAAGGACCTGGTTCTTTGAAAAAATAAATAAAATTGAATGATCCCCAGCTAATTTCACCAAAGGAAGAGGGGAAATGAAGCAAATGAAAAAAGTCACCAATGAAAAGAAAGTGATTACCATTGACCCCATGGAAAGCTACACAATTATTAGAACCTATTTTGAAAAACTGTCTCTAAATCAGATAATCTGGAAGATAAGGACAAATTTCTAGATACATACAACGTTCCCAAATTGATGAAGGATGATATTGAAAGCCTAAACAGCCCAATAACAGACACTGAAATCCATATAGCAATTAAATGCCTTCCAAAGAAAAAAAAGCCCAGGAACTGACGGATTCCCCACTGAATTTTGCCACACCTGTGAGGTTGAGCTAATACTTCTCTTTATTAAGTTATTCCTGGATATTCAAAAGGAGGACACTCTCCCAAACACTTTTTAATGAGGCAACTATAACCCCAATCCCCAAACCCAAAAAAGACACATCAGAAAAAGAAAACTATAAACTAATATCCCTGATGAACATTGATGCAAAAATCCCTAATGGGGTTCCAACACTCTGCATTCAAAAACAATTTAAGAAAATAATTCATCACGATCAATTGAGCTTCATTCCAGGGATGCAAGGCTGGCTCAACATAGGCAAATCAATAAATGTGATTCATCACTAAATAGAATTAAAGACAAAAACCATATATTCATCTCAATTTTCTCAGCAAAGGCCTTTGACAAAATCAAGCACCTTTATGCTCAAAGCTCTAGAGAAGATAGGGATCAAAGGAGCTTACTTTAACTTAGTAAGGGCCATATATGATAAATGGACAGCTAGTATAATACTAAAAGGAGAAAAGCTAAAAAGCATTTCCACTAAACTTGGGAACAAGACAAAGCTGTCTGCTCTAATCACTTTTATTCAACATTGTCCTTAAGACCCTAACTGGAATAGTCAGGCAAGAGAAAGAAATAAGAGGGTTAAGAATAGGAAGAGAAGAAGTCAAGCTACCCTTTTTGCTGAAGACAAGATCCTATATTTGGAAGACCCAAAAGCTCTACCAGAAAACCGAGCTTGTAAACAGATTCAGCAAAGTGTCATGCTACAAAATCAATACCCATAAATCAATAACTTTCCTATACACTAATAATAATAGGGCAGAACAAGAAATGAGGAAATTGGTCCCATTCACAATATCCTCTAAAAGAATAAAATACTTGGGAAGTAATCTAACAAGGGAAGTAAAAGACCTCTAAAACAAAAAATATCAGACACTGAAGAAAGAAATTGAAGAAGATCTGAGAAGATGGCAAGATGTTCCATGCTCTTGGTTAGGCAGAATTAATATAATTAAAATGGCCATTCTGCCAAAAGCACTGTACAGATTCAAAGCAATCCTCATCAAGATACCAGTGTCATTCTTTACAGATATAGAAAAAGCAATTCTCAAATTCATTTGGAATAACAAGAAACCCAGAATAGACAAAACATTACTAAGCAAGAAAGACCAAACAGGGGGTTTCACAATGCCAGATATAAAATTATACTATACAGCTATATTAACAAAAACAGCATGGTATTGATATCAAAATAGGCATGAAGACCAATGGAATAGAACAGAAGACTCTGAGACAATCCCACAAATCTTTAAACATCTGATCTTTGACGAAGGGGGTCAAAATATAATATGGAGGAACGACAGCCTATTCAACAAATGGTGCTGGACAAACTGGACAGCCACTTGCAGAAAGTTGAAATCAGATCATTAGCTCTAACATTGCACAAAAATCAAATCAAAATGGATCCAGGAACTAGGAATTAAATCATCTACCATATAGCTTCTAAAAGAAAAATTAGGACCAACACTCCAGCATTTGGGAGTAGGCAAAGACTTTCTCAACAAGACTCCCAAAGCAAAAGAATTAAAGTCAAGAAGCAATGAGTGGGATGCCATTAAGCCAAAAAGCTTCTATACAGCCAAGGAATTGGTCAAAATTTTCAAGAGACAACCTACATAATGGGAGATAACCACGGCCTGTGATTCCTCTGACGGGACTAATATCCAAAATTTACAAAGAACTCTAAAAGCTTAATACCAAAACCCACAAATAATCCAATCAATAAATGGACCAGAGAGCTAAATAGAAACTTCTCAACAGAAGACATTGAGCATGCCAATGAATACATGAGAAAGTGTTCTAAATCACTAGTAATCAGAGAAATGCAAACCAAAACTACATTAAGATTTTACCTCACTCCAGTCTGATTGGAAAAGATGAAGAATATAAACAATAACAGATGCTTGAGGGGTTGTGAAGAGATAGGAACACTAGCACACTGTTATTGGAACTGCAGACTGGTACAGCCCCTCTGGAAAGCAGTGTGGAGACTCCTCAAAAAATTAAGGATGGATCCACCATATGATCCAGCTATCCTCTTCTGGTTATTTTCCCAGAGGAGTTAGAATCATCACACAGCAACACTGCAAAATCTATGTTCATAGCAGCTCAATTTATAATAGCTAAATTATGGAATCAATCCAGATGCCTGTCACTGGATGAATGGATCAAAAAACTGTGAGATTATATATATATATATATATATATATATATATATACACACACACATGTGTATATATATATGTGTGTGTGTGTGTATATACACACATACAAACATGCATATACATACACACACACACATATATATACACATGCATACATGCATATACATATACACACACACCATGGAGTTTTACTCAGCAATTAGAAGCCATGATATTTTAGCCTTGGCAGGTAAATGGATGGCAATGGAAGAAATCATGCTAAGCAAAGTTAACCAAACCCAGAGAGTCAAAGTTCAAATGTTTTCCCTCATTTGTGGAGGCTAGAATAAAACCCAGGCTTGGGTAAAAAGTCAAGTTCATGTACTGGACTTGTACATGTTGTAGCAACACATAATCTAAAGGAACCATAGATGTGTAACGGGGAGGGGGGAGGGGGGAGGATTGAGGGAGGGGAGAATAAGGGATCATAAGGAGATATTTAGAAGGGAAATCAATAATGTAGCTTACTGTTTAATCCCTTCAAGAATCCAAATAATATTTATGCAATCATTTAATTCTGAGAAATGCATAATCATAAATGTGTCTGTGTGTACATTTATATCTGTTATGAGGGGAAATATAGACTAGTCAAGAGACTGGAGTGCGGGTATTATGGGGGTGATTCTGAATTAGGATCAAGGAAATCACATTGTCACTACATATGCATTTATGATTGTACAACAACATAACTCCTCAATAAAATTTTTAAAAAAAGAAGAGCAGCATCCTCAGAAAAATCTGGCTAATGTAGTAACATCTTAGAACTGGAATTGTTTTTGGTCTGGAGGAGGTGGAAATTGCTGCGAATGAACCTTTAGGGACTGGTAGTTTATAATTCTCTGTTGCAAAAGCATTTTTTTTTTTACCATAAAGTAGATACAAAATATTGACGTGGCAGTATAAAAAAAAAAAAATCAAACTCTAGTTCTTTTTTTTTTTTCCTTTTAAAACAAGAATCCTCTTGAATTTGTATCTGTTTTGCCATTCAAAACCAAATCCCTGAGGGAAACCAGTGTACACACAAGTTATTCCCAGCTCAACCCATTTCTGTGGTTCTGGAAGTGACTCCATGGTACCCATCTAGCTGGAAGCCCATTGAACTTCTGGGGTTTACGCAGAGCTGGGGAAACAGAAGGACGTTGCCATGGCTCTTCAGTTTGTCAAAGCTCAAGGCTGCTCACACTTTGTGTTCCCTGTCTTGGGCACTCACGGGCAGTCGGATCCGCACTGATGACAGAATGTTCTGCAGGCTTGCCTCCAACACGGAACATTTCAAAAGCAAAGCCATTCGCATGATCTCCCCTCGCCCCTTTTTCTGTTTGTAAAAGAGAGCTGTTGTCCACACGGAAAATTACAGTTCCCACACATGTGGGTTTGGATTTTGCACAAAAAGTTATTTTACTGTGGAAACACTTTATGATAGCTTTAAATTATGACTTCTTTTCTGAACATGGTTTCTTTCTTGCCACGTTACCAAGATGCGCAGGAGGAACAGCGAGGAAAAGTTCTGGCTTTGGTGCTTTAAAAACTCGAAAGCCACATGACGAATGAAGCGGTCATCAGAGCCAACATCTTGTCTGGAAATAATCATGCCCCATGAATGAAACAGTGGAAATCTGCAATGCCCGAAACACAACGTCCATGCAAACCCAAGCAAAGGGAACCAAATTCCCTTGCGTTTTTGGGCACAGCTGTGCTTTAGACTCCTGAAGGGTAAAAAGCGAGTTTTTACCTAGAAACTTATAATTTTTATCAAAGTCATGTTCATTGTGCTTTAAAATGACAGATTTGTGAGTAGGGAAGTTTCTAAAAAAAAGTGCAGAATTATATTATGCAGTTTGGTTCTTTAATCCTCCTAATATTAAAACAAGTTCAGATTCTTCTGGCTTGTTATTTCTGTCTATACAAGGAGCATGTGATTAGAAGGAAAAAAACAAAATTTGCAGAGCCCCATTCGTTAGGGAACTTGAGACAAAAGAGAGGCATAAGGTTCTTCATTTGATCTGGGCTCAGTTCTTTTCCTAAATCAAAGACAACGTGCCACAGCGCTGACGTAGTGAGACTTCTGTTTTTGATGTGTGGCGTATTTGAGGTGGTGGGAAGAGAGGATCCAGCAGGGTGTCCTGTTTCCAACATCTGACTCTTCCTCTCTACTCTGCACAGCAAAGAGACCAACTGCAGTTCACAGTGCCAGGCCAGAGGGGATTAGCTACACAAGTCTTTTGAAGAACAGGCCTAGATGCATATTTAATTTTGTGATGTACAAGAAAATCTACCTAGGCTGATAAAAGTGTAAACCTTAGAAGAAAGGTAGGAAAATCTTTAGTTTTGCCTGATTCTGCTTCTGCCATTGTTTGTATTTGAGAACATAAAGGCACAAGAAGCTGGGGTCTAGGGTTGCCAGGGGCTGGGGCAGGAGGGACAGGTGGGTAATGTTTGATAGATACAGACATTCAGTTTGGGAAGATGAAAAAAAATTCTGGAGATGGATGGTTGTGGTGGCTGTACAACATTGTGAATGTTCCTAATTCTGTACCTCCAGGTGGTTAAAATGGCACTCTTCATGTTTTATCTATCTATACGTATATGCACACACATATATATGTACGTATATATAACCACAATTTTTACAAAAAGCAAGGGAGATAAACTTACTCCAATAGACAGAGTTCTAGATGGCCCCATGGTTCCTTCTGCTGTGCATGTGGTCTTTATAATCTCCCCTTGCATGGGGACAGGACTTATGAATACCATCAGTCCTCCATATCTGTATTTTTAATCAACCACAGAGAATCAACCACAGAGAATCTTTGAAAAAAAATTTTGTAACTGTACTGAATAGGCACATACATTTTTTTCCTTGTCTTTCCCATAACAATGTAACATTACAACAATTGATACAGCGTTTTTACCTTGCACTAGGTACAAAAGTCATCTAGAGATGACTTTTTCTGGAAGATGTGCGTAGGATTTATGCAAATACTGTACCATTTTATAGAAGGGAATGGAGCATCTGTGGATTTGGTATTTCATTATAATTGACCTGTATAACAGTTTTTCTTTCCCATGATTATGTTACTTATGTGATAAAGATAAAGGGATTTTGCAGATGTGATTAAGATCTTTCCTCAGTTGACTTTGAATTAATCCAAAGGGTGATTGCCTGGGTGAACTTGGCCTAACCACATGTCCCCCCTAAAAGAGAACTTCCTGAAAAGAGGGATTTGAAGCATATGGCTTTGAAGAGCTACATTTGTGGGATGCATGGCAGGAGGCTTTAGGAACTCACAGCCCCTGTCCTTGACCACAAAGACCTGAATTCTAACAGCAACCAGGGAGCTTGGAAGAGGCCCCTGGGCTGCCCCTTGAATTTCAGCCTGGTGATGCACTGCAGGGGACCTTGCTAATTGGATCCCTTGCACTCAGGAACTGAAAGGGAAGATGTTAGTGTGGTTCCAAGTGGCTATGCTTGTGGTCATTTGTTAGCCATCAGTAGATGCAGGCTAACCTCATAGTCACCTGAAGATTCACATTAGAAGTCTGCCGTGGTGTTTTCTCCACATCCAATGTGCCACGTTGGCGTCTCTGCACAGGGGAAAGAGGCCAAACGCACCCACCCACAGAGAAGGAAGGATCATGCAGGAGCCAAGTTGCCGATGACCTTGTTTTGTTTTGATTTGATAAATATAAAACTGAGAGGATCCGAAGGAAGAGTCCTAAAGCTTATGTTCTACAAAATGCGCATGAGGCAGAGGCGTGGGTTTTTAAAAGTATAATTTAATGCATTATACCAACTCTTGCAATTGCAGATGCAGAGGGACAGACCGCCTCTTCTCGTGCAGCCAGGCATGTGATTTTAATTTTACATATTGATGAAGACACGTGCCCAGGAGGAGGAAGGGGGCTGAGTTGCGAGTGTTTGGAGCTGAAAGACATAGAAATGGAGGCTGGAAAAGAGTAGCAAGAGGATGTGTGCAGTCTCTGTGACAATGCTCATGCATACGGCTTCCTGTTTTCTGCACCTATACAATGTGAGGACCAAACTGGAGCATTGCTTGAGGGGCCTGGGTGCACCCCATCTGTGCCCCACCCCCTGGTGCACATGGTCCTCCCATCAGAGGCTGAGTTTATTTTCCTTTGAAAGATTTTGCTCCATAGCTGCCTTTTTCAGGGGTCAGACATCTCTGAGGCCCTCGTGCTTGTTGACAATGATTAAGCACTGAATCTGGGACTGAGGAAGGGATGCTGGCCTCTGTGAAGCTGAGCCCCACAGGGCACCTGTCAGGTCTGCAATGGAGCAGAGCTGAGTCACTGTGATCCATCTCATAGTCTCTCTGGTTCTGGGAGCTGGGTGATGGGGTGAGCCCAGGGCACCCAAGGTAGACATATATTGTGCTGCCTCCATTCCTGTCCTCTAATAATCGATTCTCTGCACTGTTACCACGGTGATGATTTACAAACGCAAAACAAATCATGGTGTGCCCCCGCTGGAAACCTTCCAGCGCCTTCCCAGCTCATCCAGTGTAACCTGCAGACTCCTGACCGGCTCTGCAAGCCCTTTGACCTCCTCACACATGGCAGCCACCCCAGCTCCTGCTTTTACTGCTCCGTCTGCCCCACATCCTCATAATGATTTCCTGTCATCTGGGCTCCCTCCTCAAAGAGGCCTTCCCTGGCCAACCTACGTAAAGGTGCCGCTCACACCAGAGAAGAGGAAGGGGAGAAGGAAACTTGAGGTGTCTAATTGAAATTAGACACAGTGACATAAACTCACGTTGTGTGTACAACAGTGGTCCCCTGGACATTGACCTAGGACACTAAATTCCTTGGATGCTCAATTCCTTTATACCAAATTATGCAGCATTTGCTTAGTAGCTGCACAATCCTCTTGTATATTTTAAATCATCTCTAGATTACTTACGATACTTTGTCAAGTATAAATGCTGTGACAATACAGTACTGTATTGTTTAGGGGATAATGACAAGAATAATAATCTGTTTAGCACAACCACAATTAAAAAATATTTTTGATCTGAGCCTGGTTGAATCTGCATATGAAGAACCTGTGAATGTGAATACACAGGGATAACTATGTACATAAAACAAACCTTTATTACTTATAAGTTAATTATCTTAGTTATTTTGTTATAGTGACAGAAAGCTGACTAATGAGATGGTGCATAGGTTAATAAAAAGAAAAGCAATTTTTTTCTCTAAGAAATATTTAGCTTTTTAGAAATCTTAAAACCTAGTCTCTTAGAAGCCTAGCAGTCTATTGATTTATTACTAAAGCAATTACTAACACATACCTAAATATATAATGGTACACAATTAAGCATGAATATCTACGTGATAGAATTCGGGCATTTCTGGGGGTTGGGGATTTAGCTCAGTGGCAGAGTGCTTGCCTAGCATGCGCAAGGCCCTGAGTTTGGTCCTCAGCCCTGAAAAAAGAATTTGGGCATTTCCTTAACATGTTGGTTGAAGGTAACTGTCATTTGAACAGAGCAAATAAAACCCTGAGGAGTAAGTAAACATTTTCTATCATAGAAACAGACTGAAGAGACATTTAAAAGGCCATAGAATGACATTAGGTATTATGCCACTTGGAGCCAGGACTTGAGTTTTGAGCTGCTGCATGAACCATCCTGCCTGTTTCAGAATAAAAAAAAGAGGTCTATGAAGAATATTTTCTAGCAAATGGTATCCTCTCAATGTAGAAAAGTTTGGCTGAATTTTCAAGGTAAATGCAAAGTCCCAGCAGGATCAGTGGAGGGAGAGGAGAAAAATGAAGCAAAATGTTTGTTTGTATCAGAGCCAAGCCCTTGGAATGAAGTTCCACTGCTTGTCACTACAAAAAGATGGAACATTCCAGGGAGGTGGGATTTCCCCTGCTGCTTAACTGCGAATGGTGCACAGGGGCGAAGATCTGGTCCCTATAACAGGACAACTTCAGCGCTGAAGACTTGAAGCCTGAGACTTCAGAGAATGTCTGACACAGGCATGGACAGAATTCCGTTCATTTAATTTCTTCCTATCAAAAACATTCTGTACTGTTTGTCCCTCTTCTTCTTCGAGGTATCTGAACATTCCTTCACTCTCCCGTAAGTCAACGCCCTTCTCTGTGACTCCCTTGTTTTTTCTTCCCTGTACCTGCAGAAAATGCCTTCCCATGGCATTTCCCCTTCTGCCTCTCATTCTGAAAATTATTGCTTTAATCTGGGAACATGGATTTAAAATAATCTTAGGGGGAAAACTAAGAATGGAGAGCAGTATAGAGGCTATAAATTGTGGAGAACACTTTCTAAGATGAATATTTCAAGAGTAGATACAGCGGAGTCTTAAATTTCTGAAGCATGAAAATTCTCATGCATCACCAAGGAATGTGGCTAAAATACCGTGAATCCGGCTCCGTGTCGTTTCTATGTTTATCTGGCCTTTTTCCTCCACTACCTCTCATCTGTATCATCCTGTTGGATTTCACATCTCCTTCTAGTTTGTCTGAAATTCTGCTTGTATGTGTCATACTCATGTCACCAACCAATTTAGGAGCAGTCCTTAGTTACAGTTTATTTACCTCAAAATTGTAGATGGATTCGCTTTAATATCAAATCACTTCTATAAGCCATCTGCTGATAATATTCTAGGCCAGCTTGGAATTCATCTCTTGCTAAAAGTCTGATGCATACAAACCAAATGTCCAACAATGGGGAAATGTTTTAGTAAATTATGAAACATTAACATCATGGAATATTATGCCACCAATAAAATTATAATTATAAAATCTCTCTTGAGACTGTAAGGCAGTATAATATTTTATGGGAAAAATACTATGATTATAATTATGCTAAATATGCATATCCTAGAGAAAGTTAAATAGGCAAAAATGATGAGAATATGCATTAAAATTCTGAAAAATTATTTAATCTTGATGGTACATTATCTTTACATTTTAAAAAAAGAAACACAATTTCTGAAATTTCTGAAGGACAGTGTGACCCATAATGGTGATCTTGAGCTTAGTTGCTTATGCACTGAATGACTTTTGGTCATAACAGTGGCTGAGAACATTAGGGAATTTTCTTCCTCCCTGTTTATTGTATTTTAAGTCTTTTAAGAGCTTTAAGTATGTCTGATTTGCCCACAATTGTGTGATGTCAATCAATGGAAGTTGGAAAAATAGCACGCAACATTCATTCACTCAAAAAATATTCACTGGGGGCTGGAACAGTTACGGTGCTTGCCTGGCATGCGCAAGTATGTGGGTTCAAACCCCAGCACCACGTACACTATGAAGTGTTGGAGCAATGAAAGCCACATGAAAAAACTAAATAAAAATTGATTCTCTCTTTCTCTCTCTCTCTCTTACTGTCCCTCTTTCTTTAAAAAAATAAAAATAATTCATTGGGACACTCACCCTGTGCCAGAATTCAGGGGATACAGCCACACACTTCCTCCCCTTGGGGGCCCATGTGTTAGCCAGGGAGACCCAGTTCACGTTGCAACTCCACAGCATTTTCCCAAGGGAAGGCGTTTAGGTTTCAAGAGCTTGGTGGGTGTTTGACATCCTTTCCTGCCCTGGCATGGATCCTTCAATTCTGCCAAGCTGCAGGAGGTCTTGGTGGGAGGGGAAACTCCGAGGCCTTTCTCTTGGTTCAGAGCCGGAAGGGGTGGGATGGTTCACAGGTGCGCTTAGGCCTCAGGTGTCCTCATGTGCATGTGCCCTTCTGGACTGGACTGTGACACCTGAGCAAAACCTGGGAGCAAGGCCCGGGTCCTTTTCAGAAGCAGAGGCAGCAAGCCTGGTTGCCCAACCCCTGCGGAGACAGCTGCTGTGTCAGGATTCCAGAGCTCCCTGTTCCCTGCTGGTTCTGTCTCCTGTTGATTTTTTGTTGTTGTTGTTGTTGCTTTAAAGAGAGAAGGATAGTAAGAGAGAGAGAGAGAGAGAGAGAGAGAATCAGTTTTTATTGAGTTTTTCACATGGCTCTCTTTACTCTGAAACTCAGTTGTGTATGTGGGTGCTGGGGTTTGAACCCGTGTACTCTCGCATGCCGGGCAAGCACAGTAACTGATGAGCCACTGTGCCAGCCCCTTCTGTTGATTTTATGAACCACCCCCCCACATGCATCCAAAACCTTTGTCTGTGCTCATCTTGGCCAGAGTCAAGAACTTCAATTACTACAGTCAGGGCAGCCATCTATTTTGTTTAGCACAGTGATGCGGGGTTTTTGAGATGAGGCCGGATTCTCTGCTCCCGCTGGCGAATGGAGCCTGGGCCGCTACAGATTCCAGCAGCCAAAACAGCCCGCTTCTAGTGTTTGCAGCGATTCTCAGATAAAACTGGGAATTTGGGCTGATTGCAGGTCCCTCAGGTCTCTGCAGCCCAAAAGTGTTAGCAGCTACCTAAGAGCTGGGATTTCGGTGGCGCATTGCAGCTCTTGGTGTGGGAACACACCCCGGGAATTCGGAGCCAATCTTCTGGGTTCTTGTCCCATGAAATTGAAGAATAAAATCCACGGACAACCACTGAAGGAGGAGTAAAAGGAGTAGGATTTATTTAGGAAGAAGAGCAGAGACTCTGTAAGGCGGAGAGGTACCTGGAAGCAGGACACCTTCTAATGGAGGTTAGGCCAGAGGTTATATAGATTTGGGGTATGAGCATAATTAACATTCATGCAAAGCAGACATTGAGAAATGCATCAACTCCACTGGTTAAAATCTATGTAAAACAGGCATTGAAATTGGTCAAGAGCACCATTGGTTAAAACAAAAGGTGGCAAATACTTCCGAGTACCCACTTGTGTCCACCCCCATCTCTTAGTTGGGACAAGGGTGAGCCTCAAGGTCTTTTTGCATTTGAAGGCCCTGAGCACGCCCTGTCAATCACTCTGCCTCTACCAGCGAGCTCTTGGATAGGGGCCCTCTGTCTTGACTACCTAGCCATTTCACTGTCTCTCCTAATCTGTCTCAAGAGTAGTTTGAAATAAGGCAAAACGAAGGTCAAACCCTGCTTGGAACACTTAGAAATCTGGACAATTACCATACATGCCTGTTTCCTCATTGAGATCAGAGAGGATGGCACCTGTGTCCTTAGTGCAGGTTAAATGAGAGTGGTGTGGAGTCATGTGAAATTCTACCTAAGAGTTTGGAATCACTTTGTTCAGAGAGAGAACATTCTAAAATAGAACGCAGAAATCACCCTGAAGTTTACACTCCAGCTGACTCAGAGCTGCTTGCAGCTGTAACTGCGGTTGACTGATCAGGACTCAGGGACTTGGATGTTTGCCTGTAGCAAGCATTGCAGGTTTCTCTGTCTTATGCCCAAGCCCTTCTGTCTCTTCTTTGGAACACAACTTTGTCTTTGCCCAAATCTGTGTCTCCACAGACACAGATTAAAAATTGCAATTCCTAAGACCCCAAATAAAGCCCTTTTACAACTATGGCTTCAATATTATTAGTGATCATTATTCTAGGACATTCTAAGCTTTTCTTATTTCTCTCAAATAAGTGCTTGAAGAATTCTGTTGCTTGGTCGAACGTTAAGACTAAACCAAGAGTAAGAACCTGTAGTTCTTTCCTCCCTGGATCCTAGTTTTCTTTCTCCTAATAAAAAGTCTCAGGATAATCACTGGCAGGGCATCTATATTTATACATCTGGAAAATGGATTTAGAAATTCTCAAAACAGCATGAAAATTGGTAATGGGATAATACGTTTTTGCTGGTAATATTAAAAACCAAACTGAGTAACATTGTCCACTCATTGCAGCCAAAAAGGAGATACAGGGAATTTGCTCCATGGTTAAATGTCACATTGCTGGTGGGACTGCAAACCGGTACAGCCACTCTGGAAAGCAGTGTGGCAACACCTCAAAAAATTAGGGCTGGAACCGCCTTATGACCCAGCTATCCCACTCCTGGGTATTTTCCCAAAAGAGTTAGAATCAGCACATAATAGAGATATGGCTTCATCAATGTTTATAGCAGCTTAATTTACTATAGCTAGATTATGGAACCAACACAGATGCCCCTCACTCAAAGAGTGGATTCAAAAACTATGGTACATATATACAATGGAATACTATTTGGCTATTAGAACAAATGATGGCTTTTGAAGTCAAATGGATGGAGATGGAAAAAATTATGCTAAGTGAAGTATCCCAAACTCAGAGACTCAAGGGCTGAATGTTTTCTCTCATTTGTGGAAGCTAGAATACAACTGGAAACAGTATGATAGATGGCTAAGCTAATAATAACCTCAACATGTATGAATTTTTACACAAACAGGGGGAATTTGGCCTAGGAAGCTGGGAGACATGGGGAGGGCGGCAGAGTCAGGGGAGGGAATAGGAAGGATATCAAGGAGACTGGAGGGAGGGAGTATGGCGGAATCAACTCAGAAAGAAACATCTGACTTCCATCAGAAGTCTATTTAATATGGGGGTTTAATAGGGGGAAACATGGAACCATGGAGAACCCAAGGCCGGAATCTGTGGAATGGCATCAGCTCTGGCTTGCTCTGTGAGTACACATTTGTTTCTTGATTGTTTGACAATGATTCCCTCCTAATTGTAACTCCATATTTAATGAATAAAAAATAGTATTTAAAACACACAGCAACGAAAACAAAATTCCTAAGCTGCCACTGGCCCCAGCATTTAGTGAATACCAGAGGAAGTGGAGGAACCTCTGGAGTGACTCCGGATTGGTGGCTGTGAGGATTTACAAATTTGATTTCCCATTTCAATATACTTCTCAGTGCAAGAGCAGGGCATTCAGCCTGGTTAGGAAAAAATCAGCTAGATTTGGTTTTGTAAGTGGTAAATGATATTCACATTCTCTCTAAGCCTGTGGAAGTGGCTCACAGCCAAATGCAATCAACCTGAGTTAGGGTGATTCACCAGGGTGCTGCTGTCCCTTGGCTCCTTCTGAGATATGGCTAAACAGGGGACTAAGATCCTCTAAAGGTATCATTAATTCTTGTATGGACCTGGCTAAGCAGAGTCCAGGCTGGTTCCTAAAAGTTAGAATCTCATTGATTTGGAGGCAGGGGTTTAGATCCCCAAAATTAGAATGTGGTAGTGGAGACTCACTTTGGGGCCAGTACCTTGTACCATATACCTCAGGGGCTGGTGTGTGCCATTTGGTGTCTATCCACTAACTGAAATATTATGAATAATTTCATTCCACAAGATAATCTTATGTAATAAGGAAGTAATCCTGCTGATCACCATTTTCCGCTTTTCCCTAAGACTCCGGGGAATGTTCTCCAAGACAGAGAAGGGATTTGCATCTCTGCTTCTAACAGACTCAGTATTAAAATATGAAGATTAATTATAGTCATCCCTGTGGATTGGTTCCAAGATGCCCCTGAGGTTGTCCAAATCCAAGGGTGCTCAAGTCCCTCGTATAAATAATAGCAGAGTATTTGCATAGGACCCACAGAACAAACTCCCAGACATTTTAAGCATCTCTAGATTACTTATAATACATAATGATATAGTAATAATTGTTAGGCTATATTGTTTAGGGAATGATGACAAGAAAAAGGTCTGTACATGTTCAGACAAAAATATTTTTGTGGGGAAATATTTTAGATCCTTGTTTGGTTGTGGAATCTGAAGATACAGAGGAGGGTTGACAGCATACCTTGTTGGTGAGAGCTCCAGATATACTTGGGAGACAGAATGAAGGCTACAGATGAGTCTAATTAAAATGTAAGGAAGGAGCCAGGTGAGGAGGCAAACACTTATAATCCCAGTGACTCTGGAGGCTGAGGCAGGAGGATTGAAAGTTCAAGGCCAGCCTCAGCAACTTATTGAGGTCCTATCTCAAAATAAAAATAAACAAATAAAAGGATCTGGGGATGTGATAAAGTGCCCCTGGATTCAATTAAAAAAAATAGTAAGGAAGGCATAGTGGTTAGGGACTGAACTGATGAATATTGAGTGGTGTAAGAACTTCTTGGTGGTAATTTATTATTCAACCAAAAAAATTAATTAAGCAAATGACCTTTAAAGTTAATTCCTTTTTAAAACATAATAATTTATTATCAGTTATGGTTTCCAAGGGAGAGGATTTTGGGAGTGGCCCTTCTGGGCAGTTCTGGCTTAGGGTCTCGTGAAGTTTGCGGTCAGTTTTTGGGCAGGCGCAGAGTCACCTGAGGATTGACCGGGGCAGGAACATTCAGCAGACCCCTTCACAATGGTCAGCAATTTGGTGCCAGCCCTTGTCTGAGGAGCCTCGGCTCTTCTCATGGTGCTGATTCCCCCCAGCTCCCGCTTTGAGTCTAAGTGAGGAGATCTTAACCAGGGTGGATCTGCTCATCTGGAGACACTGTTTATTTCTACAACTGAGCCGGGGTACAACTGGCATCCGATAGGTAGAGGCCAGGGATGCTGGTAAATGTATATAACAGCCCCTGATAAATAATTATGTTAACAAGGCTGAGGCTGAAAACCCCTGGTGATGGGTGGAAGCAGAAACAATATCTTATGACCTAAACTCAGAAGTTCCATATTGCCACTGTCCCTGTATTCTATTGGCCATTCAGGGCAAGCCTGATTCCTTGTGGGAGGGCTCTGAGAGGCAGGGGTCGCTGGGGCCACCTTGGTAATTAAGTAGCTACACTCAGGTTTCTCTGTGGTAGCTCTATGACTGTTCTCCTCCCCTCCCCTTTCTGCTTATCTCTGTTCTCTTAATTTTCTGGACAAAAACTGTACCTTTCTATAATAATACATATATATACTATATGCACTTTTATATACACAAAATAAAAATGGTATGCTAAATCCTTTTAGCACTACCTAGTGCTTTGTGAGATATTATTCTCTTGAGAGTTTCTGAGTCATTGGTCTCAAGTCATTTACAGACTGGCATCCAAGGATGTCCCCCCACAACCTTTTTAATTAAGGAGTTGAGTTGGACAAACATAAATGCCTGTAAAGTAACAATATGATATGCATTTGATCCTAATTCAGAGTCACCCTGACATTATCCACACCCCAGTCTCTCTTTTTTTTTTAAGAGAGAGAGAATCAATTTTATTTTTTTTCATCTGGCATTTGTTTCTCCAATACTCAGTTGTGCATGTGGTGCTAGGGTTTGAACTTGGGTCCTCTTGCCTGCCAGGCAAGCGCTGCAACCATTGAGCCACCACTCCAGCCCCTGCATCCCAGTCTCTTGATTTTTCTATATCCCCCATAATAGTTATAAATGTCCATATAATTATGTATATATATATGTGTGTATTCTGAATTTTCCAGAATTCCCAGGATGTTTTTGATAAGAGGATCAAGCAGCAGCCTCAGACATGGTTAGAATTCCTCTTGTCCCTATTTTCCAGATAAGATACAGCAGCTTCTCCTGAGCACCTAGAGACCACTTCTTAGAAGCTGATACCATTTCGGATCCGAGAACCGGAGTTCTTGAAATGTCTTCTTTCTCTAAATCTTGTTTGCCAATAACATTTTAAGTAAAGCCCAGCTACCAAGCAGCACTGTTGTCGGCCAGCAGTGTAGCTGCATGTAGGTGACACACCCCTTCCTGCTGGTCTTACCCTGGGGTGCGAGGGATCCCAACTTGGCTCACCTCCTTTGGGACCTACCTCCATTGTTTGTTTCCCAATCTCTTGGTTTTTTTTTTTTTTTAACCTTTTTTCAACTCTGCATAAGCATACATTTAAACCTTTTCATCTTTAAAAATCAAAAGATGCAATGTCTTTCCTCTTTCCATTATCCACCATGAGCCATTGCTCAATTTCTCCTTTTCCATTCATGAACTTCTTTTAAAAGACATTTATATGGGGGTATAGATAATGGGGGGGTAATTCTGGTTTAAGAACAAATACATATCATCTTGTTACTTTATATGCATTTATGATTGTACAATAACTCCTTAATCAAGCATAAAATAAATAAATTAATTAAAAAAATTTTTCATACAAAAAGTAAAAGGAAAAAAAAAGATGCCTATATAATTACCTCTGCCTCACCTCTCCTCCCTCCTCACCAAGTTTAATAGGCAATGGTTTTGCTTTTATTTGTAAGAATTTCTTGCAGATCTGAACAGAACACTTGGGGTGGGGTCTGACAGGACTGAGGATTATAAGGAATGTCCCTGTGACTCTTGTTCACCAATATCTTTTTTCTTTTCTTTTTTTTGGGGGGATTGGGGATTGGGGATTGAGCCCAGGGGCCCTTTACCACTGAATTATATCACCAGTCCTTTTTTTTTTTTTTTTTTTTTTTTATCTTGAGACAGAGTCTCTCTAGGTTGCTGAGGGGTCTTGCTGAGTTGCTGAGGCTGGCCTTGAACTTGAGGTACTCCAACCTCAGCCTCCCCCGTTGCTGGGATCACAGGCGTGCGCAACGTGCTCACCAACATTTAAGACAAAAGTTCAGATTTCAGGGGTGGCCACATAGGTAAGATGCCTCTGCTTCCCACATGCTGTATTTTGTTGCTTCTTTTAAATGCAGAACTGGATCTAATTTGCAACAGAAATTCTCATGATGCAAAATCATATACCATGAGACAGGAAAACGAAGGAGGACAAGCGTTTTTGTCCTGAAGAAAATGACAGATGTTTGAACTCACTTCTTCTTTCCTTTTTGGCTAGTTACTTATAGTTGAAATTGAGATTAGTCTGGGCTTCTTTAGACTTTATGTCTGAAAGTCGACTGTGGTAGAGATTTGAATCTGTTCTGGATAACACAGATCTGAATGATTCATCTGACCCAGTTAATAACTGGCACAGGGGAGGGTGGCACTGGAGGAAACACTTGTGCAAAGACGGAAGTGGGTTTGGAAGATCAAAGTTTTTATCTCTAACTCTGTCACTTCGTTGCCGACAGCATCAGATTTTATCAGTGGCATTACATGACGGACAGTCAGTAATGTCTTGAAAATCATATTTCTCTTTAAAAAGCAGCACAAAACTAACATGTGGACCCCCCAACCCAGGCATTTTTAAATTCTGAATGTTGTAGGTGGGGTTTGAGTGGAAGGTGTAGGAGGTGTGTGGCTGACGGGGCTCCCCGGGCGTATAGCTGTTGGGGAGACTCAGGAAACTCTACTCCTGATGTCAGCATCAGCAAGAAACACAGACTGTTGGTGGTCTCTGGCCTCTGTTCCGGGAAGGAATCCTCAGCCTCAGTAAGCTTGCTCTGCCCTTGTCTGAGTCCCTTGTGATTCTGCTCAGGCAAGGTTCTGCACACAGACTGTTGGCCATTTGGGAACTTGTTCCTTTTCTCTGCAAACAGCATTTTGTAGCATGGATCCTGCAGCTGGGTCCTTCTGATAACAATAGAAAGAGTTTTCGCCCATTAGCTCCAATCATCAGGGCGCTCCTCTGCAGGAGGGGACTGCGTTTGTACTGACTTTCAAGGTGGTTCTGGGTCCAGGGTTCCCAGCTTCCTTAGAAATGGGAAAGAACGTATCTCATGCCACTATCCAGCCCAGGTAAGACCCTGAATCTTCCCATTTACTGCTTCGCTGGACACATTCATTCAAAGTCACACAAAGGCCGGGTGCCAATATCACCTTATTTTCTCTTCGTGGGTCCATAAAATGTGTCTGGAAGATCTTAGTGTCCCAATTTCTTGTTTGAAGGCTGCCTTATGGAGGAGGGACAGAGGTGAAATTTAGGCCTTTACAGTGATGGGGAGAAGGGAGGGTTGTTACAAATGAGATAGTTGCACCTTAATGTATCACGATGATGGGAAACTTGGCGCTGGAGAGGTGGCTCAGTGGTAAAGTGCTTGCCTGGTACATGTGTGCTCCCAGGTTCAATCTCCAGCACAGCATACATAAATAAATAAAGGAAAACAAAAGCCAGATGAAAAGAATCTAACACTCCCCCTCCCTCCCTCCCTCTCTCTTTCTCTCTCTCTTAAAAAAAAGAGAAGATATTGGTAAACTTACAAAATTAACCACAAACTGCATATACAGTTTAATGTCAAAGACCTATTAAGTATACTCACACATGCTTGACAAGAATGACCCTCCCAAAATGTCAAAGCAGTAACAACTGTTTTCTCTGAGTAGTGAATTATGAATGATTAAGTTCTTTTCCTGTATTTAAAAAATCTCCCTAATAAGCATGTGTTAGATTTACAACATGAAAAATAAAACCCTATAAACATCAAAGTTATAATACAAAGTCTAGAAAAGAGGCCGGGTTGAACCATACTCAAGGATGCGTAAGTCTGAACTCTTTTTCCCCCTGAATTCCCATCACTTCCCTAGTTTCCCTTGCTCTGTGAAGTGACTTAATTCCAGTCATGCCCTATTCTCTGTTCCTGTGTGGAGCCGCAAGTCCTCAGGACTTTTGACACTGTTCACGTTCCGTAAGCCCACAGCTGAGCGTGCCCCATTTGTAATCGTGCAGATGTTATACATGGCCCATTAGGAGAAAGGGGCCGAAGCCAAAGCGATTTCACCCAGGGAAGAATAAGGAAAGTGTAAGAGCCATACACTTCTGCAGAAAAACAGAGAACATCTGTTTGCAGACTCACAAGACCAGCTATGACCTCTCTAAGACCAAAGCCCTCCACCATCCTTTCCAGAATAGGTTTACCTGTGGTCGTAGGATTCTCTTCTCCGTTGCCAGGACAGGATCCTCTTTTTGAGTGAGTCCACAGTCTGGATGGCTAGCTCCATAGTGATCGATTTGTTAGCTTTTGCTCATCAGCTGGTGGGACCATCCAGATTCTATGAAGTTGACCTTCTCAGAACCAATCTTAGATCCAGTGCTGGCTGTGGAGGCTGCAGGGACTCAAAAGCAAACCTGAGGACAGTATAGGGACTAAGGCAGTTGCTGCACACCTTTTGGGGTCCCTAAAACAGAGACTATGAAAAACTTGCCTCTGGTAGTTCTGCAAGGAGAGGCTTGTTTGAAAGGGACAAATAGTAAATATTTCTTACCAGTGGTTTCACTTTCTGGGGCTTTAGTTACCCTCTGTCAATTGTGGTCTGAAAACATTAAATGGAAAACTTCAGAAATAAACCACTTATAAGTTTTAAATTGCACACCATTCTAAATAGTGTGATTGACTCTCTCATCATCCTGCTCTGTCCACGTGGGACATGAATGACCCATGTGTCCACTGTATCCACGTTGTATATGCTACCCACTCATTAGTCACTAAGTAGTCATCTTAGTTATCAGATAGACTATTTTGGTATCACAGTGCTTGTGTTCACATAAGCCTTATTCTACTTACTGGCCCCAAACACAAGAGACATGACGCTAATAATTCAGAAATGCCAAAGAGAAGCCATATTTTCTTCAAGTGAAAAGATTAAAGTTCTTGGCTTAATAAAGAAAGAAAATTGTATGTTGCTAGTTATAATACAATAGAATATTCTGAGAGAGAGACCACATTCATATACTTTTTATTACAGTATATTATTTTCATTGTTCTCTTCTATTATTAGTAATGATTACTAATCTTTTACTGTGCCTAATTTACAAATTAATCTTTATGATAAGCATGTATGTATAGAAGAAACAGTACACTCAGGGTTTGGTGCTATTTATTTCAAGCATCCTCTGGGAATCTTTGAAATTCCCTGGGAATCTTTGAAGTTCCCCTCGCCCCGTCCCCCAGGATGACTGTAGTCTTTTCTCTGCCACCATCTGCCCCTTTCTGCTTTCTATCAGTTGGCACTCACTGAGCTCTGTTTTCTTTGCATCATTCCATCTCTTCCAGCTGGTCCAGGAGCTGACTTCTCTCTGCAGAGGGCATCTTCATGTCCCTTTGCTTTATAAAATCTCAGAAAGGACTCGGAGTTTTGACTTTTGAGAACACAGAATTTTCAAATTGTGGTTTAAAAAGCATCCGTGGGTCAAGAAATCTGTGTTCCAGGCTGGAGCTGGCCTTTCAAATATCAAGAACGACAGAGATTAAGAATGGAATAGGAATTGATGAATTGAACTGAAAATAGAGTTTATTGTATATAGTAAAGGGAAGTACAGCATCCTAGAACTTGAATGAAATTTGGTTTCAGTTTCATATATACACACGCATACTGGGCTGGAATGTAAAACATGTTAAGGGTCATGACCAAACAAGTTTGTGAACTACCGGTTTAGGTAATTACTGTTTATATGTGGCTGTGATATAAGAAGAGGCATACAGATGCTCCTTGACTTAGGAGCATCTATAAACTTATGATAATCAGAAAATATTTTAAGCAGAGAATGCATTTAATCTGCTTAACGTACACCACATCCTGGCTTAGCAACACAATACAAAGGAGTGCTTGGGTTGTTTCTCTTTGTGCTCTTGGTGCTGACTGGGAACTGTGGCTCGCAGTCACTGCCCAGCATCAAAAGAGAAGAGGAGAGGAGAGGAGGGGAGATCACTATCCTGCAAAGAGATCCAGATTCAAAATTCCAAGTATGGTATGTACTGAATTCATATCAGTTGACAAATTGTAAGTTGAACTACTGCATTTCAGACCCTCTGTATCCATCTTTGTTCCCAGTTCAAGGCATAGAACTCCCAAACCCCTTGGGAATTCCTGAGTGACTTGAGTGTCTTTTGTTACTCCTAATGAGCCCCTCTAACCATACTTGAATTTATGCTAATGGGGAGACTCGGGGTGGGTCCCTGTCCACCCCAATCCCAACCTCTGGCAAGAGAGAGAGAGAGAGGAGCTTTTCCGTCTCCAATGCCCAATGACATAATTAATGGTGCCTGTGAAAATGCAGCTTCCCCCAGGCCCCTAAATGTCCATGTTGAACACAGGGAGCTGCTGGGAAGGAGGCACAACCAGATGGGACACAGAAGTGCCATCCCTACCTCCCCCATCCATGCCTCGCCCTGCACATCTCTTCCATCTGGCTGTTCTTACTTGTATCCTTTGTAATTAACCATAACTGTAAATAGAGTGTTTTCCTGAGTTCTGTGAGTGAATCATCAAACCTATGATGGACAGGTCATGGGAATGCCCAAATTTGTGGTTGCCTGGGCAGACATGCTAGGAAGCCATGGTGCCCATTTATGGTTGGCATATGAGGTGGAGGCAGCCTTGTGAGATCATGTCCTGAAACTGTGAGATCTATGCTGACCCCAGATAGTGTCAGAATTGAATTGAAGTGCAGATACCTAGGCTCTCATTGGAGAATTTGTTATAGCATGAGAAAGACCATGCATTTGATATCAGAAAGAAAGTTTAGAAGAAAAAAAAAACCAAGCCAACACAGGGACCAGGAAGGAAGAATTGTGGGTCCGTCATTATTTGCTCTTTCTTTTTGGCACACAGGTTGGTGATGACCATGACTGCCAGTCCAAGCACCTTTTTTTTCTCTCTATTTTAACACATTTTGTTTAGTACAATAGCATTAGCAATAGCATTTCAAATGTAGTCAATACAAAACGATTATGAATGAGATATTTTACATCAATTTGGGGTTCTTAAGTCTTTGCTTCTGGCCCACGTCTTTGGTCATTTGGGCTGTCTGTCTGAAGATGCAGTGCCACTCTGGCAGGGTGGTTCCCAAAGGCACAGGTGGGGGATCCTGGTGTCTGGAGAGAAGAGCATTAGAATGGGGGGTCAAGATACCCAGAATGCGTCAGTGCAGAAATGACCATAGAAAGAAGCCAGAGATGGTGCTGAGTGTGAACTGAAGTCAAGACAAGTCAGAGGGGACCCAGAAATGGAGATCTTGAAATTAGCGCAATATGAGTAATGTTGATCTCTAACTAAGCAATAGGCTGCCAATTGAGTGGTTGAAACAGAGAGGAAACCAAAGTCACTGGAGTTGAGGAGGTCAAGGAACTGTGAGGTCAGGCAGAAGATGTCAAGGGGTAGAGATGCATGCAGGAAACCAATAGAAAGAAAATACGTGAAGTAGGCACTGAAGCCCTTCCCTTTCTTTCATGCAGAAAGCACGAAATGATGGATGGATTGTATTTGTGTAGGAATGAAAAACTTCAGTCTCACAACGAATTATAAACAATGTTAAATATACACACTGGATAAAACACTGCAATACAAAAGAATAAAGATTAATAATTTATAAAAATGTATATACAACTTTATAAAAGGTTAATAATTTATTAAAAAGTTTTAAGAGATTGTGTCTCAAGAGCACATAACCTAAGAAGCAGAGAATAAAACTGTGAGGCCATTAAAAGCTCCACTCACGGCTCTACTTCCACCATGTATTATGTTGGCCCAAGCAATCATGGGTCCCCTCAAGGAGGCAGAGAAATCAACCTCCCCTTCTGATAAGGGGAGGTGCCAGTTCACAGGGCAGAAAAGTGTATACAATGAGATTATTGTGACAGTATTTGAAAAATTCAATATGCTGCAGAAGACAATTGGGCAATGTTGATTAACATCCCCAGTATTTGTATATCCTTTTGCCACAGGGGAGGAAATGACTCCAGAGAAGGGTCCAGAAGTTCCCATAGGGGAGGGAGGATTTGACTCAGGACCACCGGGGTTCTTGGCATATGTGACAGATAAGAATTTTGGCATGAGCCAGACAAAAGCATAGACAAAGGTTTTTATCAAGAAGTAGATACATACTCAATGGAGAATTCGGGCTATCTTGAGAGTGAGAAACCACTCCATGGGTTGGGGTCCAGTAGAAAGGCTGTAATTATGGCCAGGCTGGAGGTGGAGCAAGGCGGAGCTGCACAATTGCAGGCCAGTTTTCCCGGTGCTTGGGTGTTTTCCTCATTTTACAAGGGCATGGGCCAAGAGCCTGTTGCCTAAGATTTACAGCTGTGTTTTCTGCATCTCAGTGGCTCGTGCGTGTTTCCTTTAAGATTCAGTATATTTTTCTCTTTATCCTAAATCTCTGTCTCACTTTGTCCCCCAGAAACTCTGCTTCTATAAATTTATGTTAAATGCATAGTCAATAGATATTTCTAAAGTCTTGGCTTTTAGAGTGAACATTTCAATTTTGTTTTTAGAATCCTCTGATTTGAAAATCTGTGTCACCAAATAAGCAATTGATAAGTGATGGAATACTCTACGATACTGTGTGATTGCAATATGATGAAAATAATACTCAGGGTAAAGCTTGTCGGTACTCATTATTTCAGGGAAAGAACATGCTGGGATTTTTTTTTTAATGGGAGACTTGGACCTAAGTTATTTACCCATGTAATTTGGTATGTTGACTTGGAAATTTGCAGGGGAATAAGTAGACAAACTCACACATGGGTCAGAGAACTTTCCAAAAGGAAAATGGATTAAAACTTGTCCCTGTCACCTTTGCAAAATGTCTATCTTAAATTTAGATCTTTTAAAATCCAATCAGGTGTCCATCATTTAAGCCATGGAAATTGACTGGAATTTACATAAAGCCCTTGCTATCAGGGTCTTCTCCCTCAAGGAGGACAAACCATAGGATGGAGAGGTCAGCCCCGACTAGGACGGTTTCCTTATTTAAACACAAATGATGGGGAATCATTTGATTTTTATCAATTACTCTTTGCTTCTTTAAAGATAATAATTAAAATAATCTGCCAATATATCTTGAAGTTACCAGTCTCCTCCTTGAAATTCAGGCTTTTATCAAAAACTAAGGATACTTATGCAATTTGTAAAAAAAAATTCAGTTTGAATTTTAATTATGTTTTGTATTTTAAAAGCTAAAGCATTTGCAATAATTCATCTTCCAAAAGGTGAAACTGGATAAACCATGAGAAGCCTCTTTCACACACTTTTGACTCCTAGCAATCGTGTCCGCTCCCCAGCACTGAACAATGGCTTCTGGAATCTTGTGTATCCTCTAGAGACATTCCAAGTACCGTATATATGAGAACATTCCTGCATCATTCTTCCTCTGTCTGTTTTTTACATAAGCAGTGACATACAATGCATATTGTCTTTTTATCTTTGGCTGTTTTTTTTCTCCCTACTTGAAAAAACATCTTGAAGTAGAAGGCAGTAAGAGAAGCTTGGGGAAAACTATCTTCCAAACAGATGTCTATGAAATGGGTTAAATTTGCTAAAATCTTATCTGTCAAAATCTCTGGAGATTGATCCAACATGTTCAGCAAATCTACAGTAAGAACAGTTGGAGAGCTGTGGCGCTTGAGCTGGGGCGACCTAGTCTCCCACGGCTCCGTGTTGTGGGAGACTTGCTTCAGGGGGCTTGGAAGCCAGTTGGGAGCCCAGCTCCCCCAGCTCCCTGAGCAAGAAGAGCTATTCCCAGTAGATTTTGAGCATCCAGAGGTAGATCCGTTACCCACAGCTCCATGCTGCAGGAATCCTATACTGCAGTGGGTAGCGACAGCCAGGGAGTAGTGCCTGCTTTCCCATCCCAACACAGAAAGGTTAAGTCTGATGAAAACTCCAGTCCCCACTCCTTCAAAGCACAACTTTGAAGAACTGCTCTTAGGAGCTCCCATTTCTTTCAGCTTCCCAAGTTTAAAGAGCAATTCAGGTAGATTTGGTAGCTGGTGAACATTGGCCAACCCCATCCCCAGCTCTGGGTTGCAGACTATCTATATGGGGTAATGGGGGCACAAGTTTTCATCTCCTGCCTAGTAAGGAGGATCCACATGTTACAGCTGCTGATGAATCAGTTCCCCATCCAGTCCCATGGTGTGAAGTTTCTGTCCAGGGATAGATTGGAGCTGGCTTCAAAACTGGTAACACAGCCAGGCACTGTGGTGCAGGCCTGTAATCTCAGTTATCCAGGAGGCTGAGGCAGGAGGATTGCAAGTTTGAGGCCAGCCTCAAAAATTTAGAGAGATCTTGGCTCAAAATAAAAAATGGAAAGGATTGGGGATATAGCTCAGGAGTAAAGTGCCCCTGGGTTTAATCCCTAGTATCAAAAAAATGAAATGAAATTACACTGTCCGTGTCAAGGGTCTCTACTTTAATTGGATCTCACCAGAGAGCAATTTATGCCTCCAGGTCATTAGTGAAAACAATTGAGCAGGGGCTGGAGCAGTTGCCTGGTGGTTACAGCACTTGCCTAGCATATGCGAGTACATGGGTTCAAACCCCAGCACCACATATACAACAAAGTTTTGGAGCAACAAAGGCTACAGGAAAAACTAAATAAAATTGATTCTCTCTCTCTCTCTCTCTCTCTCTCTCTCACTGTCCCTCTATTTAAAAAAGAAAGAAAACAATTGAGCAATCAAGTAGTAATTAGTGGAGAATAACAACTGGTTGTAATGCTAGTGAGGAAGACTAGCCAGAAGCTTAAGGGAGAGATCAAGGAAAGAGTCTAGGAGAGAACAACTAACTCCGCCCTGGGTGATCAGGAGCTCTGTGCATGTCCAAGGCTGACTCTGAAAAGTAGGTAGGGGAATTCTGAGCTACTAGTCTCTTATTACCCTGGACAAGTTCACAAACTCCCTGAAAGATGAAAGCAGTCTCCAAGTCATGCATAGATCCAATGATAAAAGATGAATGTGTTTCTGGTTCATGGGACTTAAATACAGCTTTTGAAAAATTAGGAGCTTATTCAGACAAATAAGTTTAAAGATAAAATTGAGGCTGCACACACGCAAGGAAAATAAATGTCATTGAATAGTCAAGCCAAGCCACCAAACAAACAATCCCAGCATGGGGAAACCAGAGTTGCTACAATAGATTAAAAAGTCAAGTTTACAATAAAAGTTAAGAGACATGGAAAGAAACAGGAAAAGTGTGACTCACAAGAGTGGAAAATGTGGACAAAGGAACTGCCTTTTAAGCCTGCAAATGTTGCCCAAAACAGAAGGACTTCAATAAATACGTTCAAAAAACTAAAGGAGGTGGGGCATGGTGGTGCATGCCTGTAACCCTAGCTTCTTAGAAGGCTGAGGCAGGAAGATCTCAAGTTCAAGGCCAGCCTAGGCAACTTAGTAAGACTCTGTCTCAAAATAGTGCACACATACATACACAATACATAGATAAATGAATAAATAGGGCTAGGATGTGGTTCAGTGGTAGAGGACTCCTGGATTCAATCCCCAGTACCAAATTTTTTTAAAAAATGGAGAATACATCTAAAGAACCAAAAGAAGGTATGATGATAATGTTTCATCCCAAATAGAAAACATAAAAGAGATACATGTTAAAATGGAATGGAATCAATTAAAAATTCTAGAGTTGAAATACGTAATTGAAAAATTTACTAGAGGGACTCAACAACAGATTTGAGCTGGCAGAAGAAAAAAGTAAATGAATTTGAAGACAGATCAATAGAGATGATTTGATTGGAGGAGCAAACAAGAAAGAAAACTGGAAAGAGAGTGAGCCTCAGAGGAATACGGGGCATCATTAAACACAATAATATACGTATTATGAGTACACCAAAGAGAGAGAATAGAGAGAAAGGAACAGAAAAGAAAATGTTCAAAGAGTTAATGGCTGAAAACTTCCCAAAACCACAGGAAATAGTCTACACAACCAAAGAACTTACTTAATTTTAAGTAGAATTTAAACACAGAGCCACACCTGAACACATCAGAGTCAAAATGTCAAAAGCCAGTCATAGAGAGACAATCTTGAAAGCAGCAAGAGAAAAATGACTCAGTGTTTGCAGGGGAACCCTAATAAAGTCAGGTGACTCAGGCATTATTAGCTCATCAAAAACAGGAGGATAAAAGACTGCATTCAATATAAAGAACTAAAGAAACTAAACACCAAAATCACAAATAATCCAATCAGTAAATGGGCTACGGATCTTTTTTTTTTTTTATTA